>JAOQIF010000135.1:0-114110 GCA_026260285.1 Colletotrichum sansevieriae
TTTAGATTAATAACAAAAGCTAATTAACTATAAGAATAGCTAAAATACTAAGAGAACCCCCCCCCCCCCCCCTCTCTATAAAAGCAACGCAAAACCTATAGGTATCTAACCTTATACTACTATAGAAGTCCACTGCATATTCGCTAAAGTTCCGCTAGTACTACTACTCATCCTTATCACTATTATTACTATCACCTTCTTCCTCACTATCACTATCCTTGCTCTCTCCCTCTAAGCTATCGCTAGTAGTACTGCTATTACTACCCTAACTATCGCTCTCTATAGCATTATTAGAGTTACTATCCTCTATACCTAAGGACTTATCCTCCTTATTACTACTAACCTAGTATTAATAAGCTATTACTAAGTCTTTGCTAACCTTCTTATAAGAATTAGGTTAAAGCGCGGGGCTACTACTAATAACTTTATAAATAGCAATAGGAGCTTAGTAATAGGTATTATAAAGCATGCAGGAACCCTAAATCTTTAAAAGCTCCTATAAGGGAAGTATAGATATCTAGGTATTACTCTTTAAGAGCTATATTATTAGGATATTAATAAGCTTATTAAGAAAAGTAGCCTACTTAAAGATATAAGTTTTATTATATAAGTAAGTAGGAAGAGTATTATTAAGCTATATTATAATCTCCTTAAATAAAACCTCATTCTTAGCTTAGCAAGCTGCTTATAAATATATATTAGAATAATAAAAGGATAAGACTAACTATAAGGTGAAACCTACCTTTAGCAAAACCTATAGATATACCTAGGCGCGCGAAGTCGCACTCTCCTCTATACCTTTAGCAAGTAGTCAGTTATTATAGTTCTTAGTACTAGGCTTGAGGCTAGCAGGGTTTACTAACTAGTTATAGAGGTATTAGAGAAGCTCTTACCCCTGCTCTATAGCTATAAAGATATAGGAAGTCTTATGCTATTAATACTAACTAGCAGCAATCGCGCAGGTATAATGCTTAACCTAGCTCTAATAGAAACAAAAGTACTAATAAGATAAGTAGGGATCTAGAAATAGGAAAGGTTAGCCTATACCTTCCCTAAATAATCGCTAAACTTACCCTATAGCACTTAATACTACGAACCTAGTATAACTTGCACGTATAGTTATTATTATATTAATAAGTGCAGATAACCTAGGTATTCTTAGGGAGCTATAGCGCATAGGTAAAATAAGGCTTGCTACTACCTGCCTAGTTATGCTCATAGTTGCTATTGCTAAGCTTGCACTTAGTAGGGCTATACTTAGAGAGGAGTTAGTAAATAAGGCTCTTAGCGTTTATAATAGTTATAGAAGTATTAAAGGATAGGAAGGATTATATAAAGGGTCTATAAAGGCTTAATAAAGGACTTAGGAAATACAAAAGTAGTTATTAAATAATATAATATAATAAGGAGGAAAAAGAACTAGTCCTGGGGTAGAAAAAAGCTATTACTTTATAGATAGCTAAGAAGCCTTATTAAATAATTATAGAGGTAGCTATAACTTCAGATAGTAAGAATAGTAATTATTTACTATAGTAAGTGCTACTTACTAGAAGGTAGACATAGTAAATTAGTAAAACTAGTTGCTATCTAACCTACTTAATAGCCTTATAATACGCCTAGTTAGAAGGGGGATAATAGGATAAAAAACGAAGTTATTATAAGGGTATTATATAAGAGAGTACTTGCTAGATAAAGGGTAGAGAGCTAGAGAACGAATCTATTACTATAAGGATAACTATTCTCTTTTAAAAGAAAATAATAGGATCCCTTTAGAGCAACCCTAGATAGAGGGTATAAAGGGGGCCTAAAAGGAGAGGAACTATAAGGAATAAGACTATAAGCTTAGCTACTATATCTATAACTCTAAGGGCTCTATTATCCTTTAGCGAATATATAGCAAATTACTACTATACTAGATAATAATAATAATAGTAAAGGACCTATAGCCTACCCTAGATAACTAAGAGGGATAATAACAGAGGGCTAGCCTATAACACCTAATCTTATAGTAAAGACTACTATAATTAGAAGGGGGATAATTATAAGGGACTAGATACCTAGGCTAGAGAAGCTAGGGATACCTCAGCTAGTATAAGCTAAAAGGATAGAGAGGCCTATAGGTCTAGGGCGTAGAACCCTCTATAGCAAGGACTTAGCGAGTACTTGCTAAAAGCTGAAAAGAAGGATCTTAGAAGAAGCAAGCAAAAGTAGTATAGCAATACTAGACCTACCTTTTGGGTGCTTCTACTATCAGTTTAACCTAACCATAGCCCTTAGCCCCTAATACCTTTATATTTATAAGTACTAGGCTAGATAGACTTTACTTTACTATATTAATTAGTATATATTATTATTTATAACTATAAAGCTAGTCTTATTAAAATTATAAAAGTATTTCTCTTAGATTCTATATTTACTTATTGTATTATATAATAATATAAACTACTTTAAAATAACCTTTAAGTCCTCTTAAAAAGCCTTTTATTAATTATATAAATAATTATACTTAATCTTTAGGGTAGGGGAAGGTTTATAAACCGCCTAGCGTATTACTTATTAATAAGCTTATTATTATATACTTATAGTAGGAGATTAGCTATATCTTCTATAGTAGCGAGGTATAAAGGAAATCCTCTAGTATCTTATTTAATAATACATTAGAGAAGTACTTTCTCCCTAATTAGATTAAGTCTATATTATTAAGGTTAGGTAGGTTTATATCGAGGTTAGTTATTTATTCTATTATATAAAGAGCTTTTAGAGATACTGTGGTTCTTTACTATATATTATATACTTAGCATTTAGCTTATAGTATATATTAATTAGATCGCCTCAATAGTAAGAAGGATTTTATCTTCTTATAAGTAAATTAGTATTATAGTTATAGAGTAATCACGCATTAAATATATAAGTAGTTAATAACTACGCGGGTGTAGGAATAGGTGCCTAGCTAACTATCATACGTAGCTAACTAATAAACTACGTTAAATAGAAATAATAAAATAGCAAACAATAATAAATATAGGTATAAGTTATTTTAATATAAAAGTCTAAGTCTCTTATATTCTATTCTACTAGTTTTATTTATAAGTCATAGATACTACATAATAGTAACTATATAGTAAAATCTACCCCTAGATAGGAAAGGCTATTATCCTAGTAATAAACAATTTTAATCCCCTATAAATATTCCCTATATTAGGAGTTTCCTATCTAAAGATATCGCTAATATTATCCGACTTATACTTCTTATTAGTCGTAGTTTTCTAGGGAGTAATATAGCTTATAATAAGGGAAATTGGAGCGGGGCCTTAGTCATTAATAAGGGTGTAAATGCGAGCGACCTTAGTATAAAGGGCTTCTATATTATAGCTAAGTTTTATAGTAGTGTAAGTAATCTTATTACCTAGGACCTACTTAGTAACTATATTATTCTTAATATTAGTAAGGCGGTTAGTAATATTACTTTACTCTATAGCGCTAATAGCTTTAACCTTAGTCTTAAGAGTAGAGATATAGGGAATAGGTTAGTTATAAAAGCTAGTAATTAGCTTATTAATATACTTATTAGTAATAATAGCGGTCTTAATAATAGTAGTAATACCATAGTAGGTTTTAGTAGTAGTAATATATATATTATTATTAATAGTATAAATACTCTAGAGGCTAACAATAATAATAGGAGATATAAGGTCTATATAATCAAGGATAATAAGAGTACTAGCGATCTTAGTATTAAAGGTATTAAGGTAGTGTCGCGAAGACACGCGTGGCAGGGGTCTTCGCAGGGTTATATATAACCCCTGCCCTCGCGATCCCTGCTGCCCTCCTTTTTCCATAGATATCTACACATACACGTTTTTTCACGCACACGATGCCCTCTGCCGTACGTTACTCGCAATAGGTAGTAGGAAATATAAATAGCTAGGATAGCTATATAGGAGGGGAGAAAGTAAGTAAAGGTACTACTATTCTATATTACTATTATAGTATATTGATAAGCGCTCTAGATATAGTAAACTATAGAATTAGAGGAGATATTAGTAACAGCGGGGTAGCTATTAAAAAGCTTAGCGAGGTAGGTATTAACTTTAGGTTAGAGGGTAGAGTTAGAAAAGTAGTTAAAGAGGTTATAAGTAGCGAGCTTAATAGCCTAGTAGGTAATAGGGCTAATTTAACTACTATTATAAATAATAAATATACTATTATTAATAATAAATATACTATTATTAATAATAAATATACTATTATTAATAATAAATATACTATTATTGATAATAAATATACTATTATTAAAAATAAATATACTATTATTAATAATAAATATACTATTATTAATAAGGACCTTCTAAAGGGCTTTAATATAGGGCCCTTAGAGTAGCGGTTAGGAATATTTATCTAGGTATTAGTAGCTATAACATTATTATTACTAATATTAACCTCCTTATTATTAGTATTCTTATTATTATTATTACTAATATAGAAAGTACTCTCTCTCTTAGAGTTGGTAGTATTACGCTACTAAGGTTTCTAACTAATAGGGCTAGTAGGAGTATTACTAATACTAATAAGGGCGTTAGAGGGGTATTAGTTAGATATTAAAATAATAAGAAAGATAATAGGGGAGTAGTAAAGAAAAATAGGCGAAAGGAGACAAGAAAAGCTAAAAAGGTAAAACGAATTAATATAGCGCGTAAGGTTATAGGTATAATATAAAGGTTAGAGGTTATAGGTAAGTTAAGTAGGTTAAAAAAGTCATAGGCTAAAAGGTAAGCTAAAAATAAAGTAAAAGCTAATATAGTAATACGTATCTGCTACGTAGGTTATAAGTATATTATTATAGAGAATAGTCCTATTATTAGAAGGTAGTACCTTAATAGTTAATGAAGACTAGCGTAATAACCTTTTACCTTTATAAAAGAGAACTGTCCTAGAGTAATAGTAGATAATAAGATTGTATATAACGTGGTTTATTAGTTAGCTATATATATTAGTTAGCTGCGTACCTTTTCCTAGACCCGCTTAGTTATTAACTACTTCTATATTCAACGCGTGATTACTCTATAACTATAATACTAATTTACTTATAAAAAGATAAAATCCTTCTTATTATTAAGGCGATCGGATAAATATATACTATAGGCTAAAAGCTAAGTATATGATATATAGCGAAGAATTATGATATCCTTAAAAGCTCTTTATATAATAGAATAAATAACTAACCTTAATATAAACCTATATAACCTTTAATATAAACTCGATCCGATTAAGGAGAAAATACTTCTCTAATATATTATTAAATAAGATACTAGAGGATTTCCTTTACGATTTGCTAACATAGAAGATATAGCTAATCTCCTGCTATAAGTATATAATCATAAGCTTATTAGTAAGTAATAAGCTAGGTAGTTTATAGACTTATACTCTACTCTAAAGATTAAGGTTAATTATTTATATAATTATTAAAAGGCTCTTTAAGAGGACTTGGAGGTTATTTTAAAGCGGTTTATAATATTATATAATATAGTAACTAAATATAGAATCTAAGAGGAGGACCCTTATAATTTTAATTAGACTAGCTTTATAATTAATAATAATAATATATACTAATTAATATAGTAAAGTAAAGTCTATCTAGCCTAGTACTTATAAATAGGCTATAGTTATTAAATATCTCATTTAAGTAAGTAGTATATCCCTCTATTTATAATTACTAAGGGCGTATATTACCTTACTAGTTAAACTATAGAATGTTACGGGCTACGCCACTGCTGACGTCTGGGCGGTGCTGCAGACCCTAAGAATTCTGCCCTTGATAACCGCTCTCGCTTAATATTCGCCCTATATCTGCTTTTCTATTGCATAGGGAACTTCCTAGGAAACTTCCCTTCCTTAGCTTAGATTACTATAATTAAGGCACCCCTAAGTTAAATAAACCCCAGGCTAGCCCTTTATATATCTAAGCTCTATCTCTCTATACCTGCCTCGCTAGTTATATAGTATAATAGATAGCAAGTAGAAAATAGAACCTGCTAAGCTAGTAGTAGCTAGTCTAGAAATACTACTAATAAGTAAGGAAGTATTTAAAGTAATCTATATAGCAATTAATAAGCTTAGTAACTAACTTAATAGCTTAATAACTATATAGCAGCCTAATAATAAGCTAACTATAGAGCTCTAGCATGATGCAGCAAGTAGCTACGCCCTAGTATTACTAATACTAACCCTATAGCTAGAGATTACCTAGGAAGCAGGTAGCGCTTAGTAATTAAAACCCCTTCCTAACCCCCCTAAGTTTAGAGGAAACTATAATAAGTATGCTATATAGGTATAATAGATATATAATAAGATTAGGATAGACTAGGCTTTCTATCTAAGCAATCAGGAGGCTTAGTATCTTATTAACTCCTGCCTAGAACCTAGAGTATAGCTAGTAGTTATAGCTTTCTATAGCTTAGGGGGTAGTAATAGCTTTTTTAAGCTAGATGCCTTCTTAGTATATCTAGACTATACCTATAATAACCCTAATATTAAACATAAGGCTCTTAGAAGACTCTTAGAGCCTAAAATAAAGTATAATAAAGCCTTCGCCTTATTCTTACCCCGATTTAAATATATTATTATAGAGGCAAGTAGCATAATATAGCTAGATAGTATCTAGATTAAATACTTATATAGGGCACTATCTTATAAGCTCTTTAACTATCTAGTTAACTACCTAACCCCCTATAAATATGCTAAATATATCAGCTTTATATAAGATATTATATAGAAGCTAGAGGGATTATATCATATTCCTAATATGCTATACTAGCTTATAACTTTTAGATTAAGAGTATTACCCGCTAGAGTAGATATAGATAGGGATACTAGGATAATAGGGTTAGTATATACCTCGCGCAAGGGTATAAGCAAAGGTCCTAGTAAAGAAATGCGCTATTATTTTAAGTATAACTAGATTAGTTACCTATAAAGGGACTACTAGAAGGCTAAGAAGTCAAAGGATAGTCCTAGAGTAATAAAAGCTATTAAGGAAATAATATATATAGACTTAGAAGAGGTTAATAGTAAAGAGGATACTTCTAACTTAGGAAATAAATAACCCTAGTATAAAATTAGGTATTAGGGATAATAGAGGAAGAGTAGGCTAGTTAGGAGTAGTTCTAGTTAGAATATAATATAAGCAGGCTTTTTATATTATTAGTAGTTAGAGTTAATAAAAGCACTCCTACTAACGCTTTAATAGACTATAGTTATAATATCTATGTAATAGTAGACTACTAGTATGCCTGCTGCCTCTATTTACTATATATTAACTACTAAGCGTAGTAATTATAAGGCTTTGCTAATACCTTAGCTTAAGCTATAGCAAAAGGCGTAGCTATATTATACCTTAAGATTAGAGGCTATATATAGCAAATCTTTACCTATATAATAAAAGGACTAGATATTAACCTCTTCTTAGGGAAGCTATAGATAGAATAAAACTATATTATTTATAATATAGTAGAGAAGTAGGTATATTATAAGAAGGTAGGGGTTACTATTACCCTTTAAGGATAGGAAGAACCCTAGAGAGTAAGGGAGATCTAGGAAGCCTACTAACTTAATGCTACCTTATTTATAGCAATCTACTAGAGGGTTAATAGGAGTTAGCTATCTAGGTTAGTAGTAGGAATATAGGTAGTAAGCCTAAGGGATATTAAAAAAGCGCTTAAGTTGAAGAAACTAGAAGACTATTTAGAGAAACTACTATAATATATTTATAACGAATTTATAGAGCTTTTTAAGCTAGCTAAGTTATACCCCCTACCCCTAAGTTATCCTAATATAGATTATAAAATCCACCTTAAGCGCGATACCTCTAGCTAAGAGGTATCCTTGCTCTAGGGACCCCTCTATAGTATATTAAGAGAAGAGTTATTAGTATTTAAAAAGATACTTATAGACCTGCTTAATAAGGGCTTTATTTAGGTAAGCAAGTCTCCTACTAATATACCTATACTTTTTATTAGAAAGCCTAGCAGAGGATTGTAGTTTTATTATAACTATTAAGTATTAAATGTAATTATAAAGCAAGATTACTACCCCCTACCCCTAATCTAAGAGACCCTCTAGAGGGTTAGTTTAGCAAAGTAGTATACTAAACTAGATATAGTAGTAGCCTTTTATAAGATTTATATAGTAGAGGGGCACTAGGAAAAGACTGCCTTTTATATATAATATAAGCTCTTTAAGTAGCTAGTCTATTTATTTAGATTAAGCAGAGCCCCTGCGATATTCTAATAATATATTAATAGCACGCTCTAGGAGTTCCTTAATAACTTTATAATAGTATATATTAATAATATATTAGTTTATAGTAGTAGCTCCCGAGCAGACTATAAGCAGAAGGTACATAAGGTTCTCCAGGCCCTCTAAGAGGCTAGTCTTAACTTTATCCTAGCGAAGTATAAGTTCTCTATAAAAATAGTAAAGTATATAGGATTTATCCTAAAAGCAGGCGAGGATATTACTTATAATATAGAGAAAATATAGGTAATTATTAAATAGGAGGCGCCTATTTTAGTAAAAGGATTATAAAGTTTCCATAGGTTTACTAACTATTACTAAATATTTATATTAGAATACTTAGGGGTTATAGAGCTCCTTACCCTCCTAATAAAGAAGGGAGCGCTATTTATCTCGGGTAAGGAATAAGAAGATGTATTCTAGTCGCTTAAATACTACTTCTAAACTATACTAGTATTATACTATTTTAACCTATAAGCCCTAATTACTATTAAGATATATTACTTAGGGTTCGCTTTAGGGGGGGTGCTAACTTAAGAAGATATATAAGGATAGCGCTATCCTATTGCTTTCTACTTATAGAGGCTAACCCCTGCCTAATATAACTACCTAATCTATAATAAGGAGCTATTAGTAGTAATTACTTATTTAAGCATATAGGATGCTAAGCTAAGAAGCTGCCCTAGGTTTAAGGTCCTTACTAACTATAAGGGCCTTAAATACTTTATGCAAAAGTAATATTCAATAGAATGCTAAAGTTGCTAGGCGGAGTAGTTATTAAGGTATAATTTCTACTTAGAATATTAACCTAGTTGCCTAGTAGCTATACCTAATATACTCTTATGCTGTAAATAGGATGCCCTAAAAGGATAGGAGGATAAATAAGAGAAAGGGAGGGTAATATAAATAATCCCTAACTCCGCCCTAGGTAAGGTAAAGAGGGTAGTAATAGTTAAAGCCCCTATTATAGTAGTATTTAAGGATCTAGCCCTTTAATAAGCATAGAATAAAGCGCAAGCAGAAGATAACTAGTACTAAGGGGCTTATTTTATAGTAAAAAGGGGTAACTAAAGCTTCTTACCCTAGCTAGGCTTAAAACTATAAATTGCTAAGTATAGTATTAATACCCTTAGCTAATTAATATTCAGAGACTAGCTCTAGGTGCTAGGATTAATAGATAAAAACTACCCTTAGAACGTGCTTTAAATGCAGTTAATTTAGAAGTGCTATAACTTAGTAATAATAGGCTACCCTAGTTAGAATAATACCCTAGCTATCCTAGCCTAATAATACTTCTAGCTAGGGCAGTCCTCTATAGTCTGCTAGTTTATAAGAAACTACAATAGCTGCGAGCATAGAATAATTTAGTAATAAGCAAAACGTAAGCTTCTTTAACCTTTGCTAGTAGTAGAATAGCTATATTGCGATCTCGCTATAGATTTTATTATAGACCTCCTATATATAGTGAAAATAGGGTCTAGATACCTCTAGGTAATAGTTAATAGGCTCTCTAAGATAATAACCCTAGAAGGGATGCCCTCGATAGATATAGAAATATATATAGAACGCTTTTATAAACTACTACTACTAATTCTATAGTATACTAAAGTTAATTATTAGTAATAGGGGTAGTAACTAGATAAGTTAGTTCTAGTAATAGTTCTATACGCTTATAAAGATTAAATAACATTTAAGCACTACCTTTTACCTATAGATAGATAGAGTAATAGAACGTTTCAATTAAGAGATCTAAGCAGTCCTATGGATAATAGTTAACTTCGCCTAGGACGACTAGGAGGTTCACTTACCCTCTATTTAACTAGCAATTAATAGCTGCAATATAGCTATAATAGGAGTAAGCCTATTCTACTTTACCTATAGATACTACGTCGACCTAGTATTAGTAGTATAGCCTGCGCTAGAGCTATTAACCTCACGCGAGTTAGCTACTAATAAGTTTATTAGTAAACTGAAGTTAACTATAGAGTTAGCCTAAGTAGCTATTGCTATAGCCTAATAGATAATAGAATAATTAGCAAATAATAAAAGGATACTAGCAGAACGCTATAAAGTAGGTAATAAGGTCTAGCTATTACTAGCTAACTTCTATATAGAGAGACCCTGCAAGAAGTTAGATTAGTTATACCTAAAGTATGAAGTAACTAGGGTAATCCTACTAACTATAGTTAAGTTAAACGTTCTAGGCAAGGTCTATAACTAATTTCATATTAGCCTGCTATACTATGCTATAAATAACCCCTTTCTAAGCTAAGAAGTTAATAATTCCTAACTACCCCTAATTTTTAAAGATAGAGAGGATAAATAGGAAGTCGAGTCCGTTCTAGCTGCGCGCTAGAAGTATATAAGTAAGGGCAGGCGTTATAAGTTATTAGTTAAATAGATAGGGTATAATTAGCCTACCTAGGAGCCCCTATAATTATTCTAAGATAGCTAGGCAGTAGATAAATATAAAGAAAAGTATAGCCTAATAGAGAAGAATAATAATAACCCCTAGTATGCTATACTATAAGCTAGGTAGTAGTTAATAAGCAGGGGTAGGATAGAGGGATAGCAGCTAGGTAATTTATAATTAGAGGAGTAGGTAGAAATAAGAGACTCTATTATAATATAAGGTAATAGGGAGGTAGAATAAGACCTAGATAGGCCCTAGGCAGGTAGAAAGCAGGCAGATAGTAAGCGAGTAAAAACTATAAACCTTGGAAGATAACCCCTTACTCCTCCTACTATTTATAAGTAATAGTAGTAATATTAGTAAGCTAAGAAAAGGGGTTAGATTATTAGGAATAGGAGAAAGGTAGGAATAAGATAAACCTCGTAAAAGACCTTAGCTATATCTAGGTAAGCTTAAGCGAGGTAGTATAGCTATACTTTATTAAGCTTAACTAGGAGGGAAATTAAGGTAGTAGTAGTAATAGAAGTATTAAGAATAGGAGTAGCTAGGAAACTAGCAGAAGGCATAAGGGAGGCGTCTAACTTAATAATAGCCTTAGTAGTATGCTTTATAATAGTATAGGCATAGACCTTGCAGTTCTAGATAGAAGTAGTATAAAGGAGCTCTATATAAGCCTCGATCTATATAGGGAGCTATAACTATTAGTAATAACCCTAAAACATAGGAATAGCAGAGTCTTACTAAGATCCTCTTATTAAAGCTATAGCAAGTAAGGTAGTCCTAGCTAAGAGAAGCAAACTCCTCCTAGTAGCAAACTACGCTAGGGTTGCTCTAGTAGAATATTAGCTCTATAGAGAAGGAATAGTAGGGAAGTAATACTTATATTAATATAGGCAGACTTAATAGCCTTATTAGAATAGTAGATATAATAGATAATATTACTTATAATATAATTAGTCTTATAATAGTTAAAGGGCGATAAGATAGTATACCCTACTTAATAACGTTATAATAAGCTATAATATTGCTAGGCTTCTCAGCCTTAGCTATAGTAGATATATACTTCAGGCAAGGGACCTTATAAAGAGGTCCCTAGGTCTTATCCTAGGGAATACTACTAAAGATAAGCTAGTATAGGTAGGGACCGTAGTAAAACGTGAGAAGAATGCTAAATAAGCAGAAGATAATATACTATAAGGGGCTCCTAAGCAATAGGATATATAGGAAGGGGGTAGTTAAGATACTCGAATAGCTCCTAGCTAGCTAGGGTATAGAGGGGATTATCTACGAGATTGAAGTTATTAGGAGTAGTCTCCTTATAGTTAGAGAGGCTAGTAGAGGTAGAGTAGTTAGAGGGCAGGCCCTTAATAGGAGGAGGAGACTCTATCTCCTTATTAGAGTTAGGGAGGGGCTATATAGGGTTAATTATAGCGAAATAATAGGGAAAGAGCAGATAGTAACTTATAGGGGGTGCTATTATAGAAGCAAGGGAAATTAGCTTAATTAGATCTATATAAGTTAGCAATTAATAGGGGTTTAGATATAATAAACTTATACTAACACGGACCGAGAGTATACTAAACACGCTACTAAAACGACGAGTTATTAGCTAAAATAACATTATAATTAATTAGTTAACTTATACTAGTATAGGTTAATAGGAAGAGGAAAAAAAAAAGAGGAAATAAACTAGGGGCATGAAAAATCATATTATTATAATTATTTACTGGGCATAGAGCAGCTAGCAGCCCGGATTAACGTCGCTCTAGACTAGCCCTTAGCCCGTGCTTAAACCTATAACTCACGTGAGGGCTAGGAGGAGGGGGGGGGGGGCATGTATTAGAAGCTATGCTACTGCTAGCATCTAGGTAGTGCTATAGACCCTAAGAATTCTACCCTTAATAACCGCTCTTGCTTAACGTTTGCCCTATATCCGCTTTTCTATTATATAGGGAACTTCCTAGAAAGCTTCCCTTCCTTAACTTAGATTACTATAATTGAGGCACCCCTAAGTTGAACAAACCCCGGGCTAGCCCCTCACAGCCTCTATATCTTAACTTTCTAATATTCAAGTTCCTTATATAGGAATAGGGCTAACTAGAAGTATAGCATATAGGCCTTAGCCTTGCTATCTTCTATGCTAACTATACCTAAGTCCTAATATATTACTAACTATTTAGTAAAAAACTATATTAATAACTTTTGCCTTATTATATCTAGCTTCGGGTAGTACCTTTGCTCTTAAAGCTCAGGGTTAATATACTATTAGCAAATAAATACTATAAAATTAGCTTATACTAGGTCTCCTTCTAGCCTAGCCCTGTGGTATTACTACTAGGTCTATAGGGGTGGGCTTATCTTTATGAGTGCCTATTAAATCTGCTACTCTAGCATACTCCTAGCGCGTAGTTAGTATCTATCTTTAAGTACCTAGATCTAGTTACTAACTAGTCTATAGTAAAGTCCTTGCCTATAGTATAATAGTTATATATAGGGGGTGTTTTACATTCTCTCTATAGGTCCCTTATCGCTAGGCAGTTAGTAAGTTTCTATATTAGGGCAGTAGTTTATTCCTTATGCTGCTATTATTATAGATATATCTGCTCCATAAGGCTCTCCTACTATCTCTATAGTAGCCCTATAGCTTAGGTAAGAATCCTAGAGATACTAGCTTCTCAGGGGGTCCTAAGCGGGGTGCCCTATTAGCTACTACTCGCTATCTATTTGCCTAATAAGAATTAGTCTGCCTAGTCTAGCGCTATCTAGGATCTAGCCTAACCCCTCGGGGTTATTCCTCCTGCTATATTATTACTAGGGTTATCTATTCCCCTAGCGTAGTATCTATGCTATATTCTCTATATCTCAGGGCTTAGCGAGCAACTAGTATCTTATTAGCTAAGACCGTATGAGTTATATTCTATATACCTAGCCTAGAGCTTATTATAATTAAACTCAGTTGCTAATTTATTAGTATATTATTACTAGTTTGCTTTAGATATTCTAACTAGTACTAGTTACTTAAATTAAAGTAGAAGTAATAGAGTTATAAAAGTATAGCTATACGCCTAAACTAGGAAGGGCTAGAATGCTGAAATATAAGTATCTATTATTATATTAAACTATTACCTAACCTTCTAAGTCAATAGCTTATAGAGTTTTCTCTAAGGTGTATTTATCCGCCCCTGATTTGCTAACGTTTTGCTAATAGCGTGGCTTTGCATCTTGCACCCGCTATTGTTCCTTATAGATATTATTACTATATTAACGCTAGAGATAAGCCTAAATATATTCTATATATTATTTAAAGAAAGTCTAGATATACCGAGCGCTCTATTCCTAACCCAAGAAAAGGGGTAAAGTCCTTTTATACTTAAGCTACGTACCTCTTAGAGCTACCCTAGTATATATAGCTAGGGGAAGTATTATAATAAGATAGGCTTATAGGAACCTAAAGCTAGATTATTATACCTTAATAAAGGTAAGAGATATAATTAGGATAATAAACCTAACGAGGATGCTCCTCTATTACTACTTATACCGCGTAGTAACCCTAGTAATAGAGGTAATAATAATAGCCCTAAAGGCTAAAATAATAGAGAAAGTAGCCCTAGCTATAATAATAATAATAGCTAAGATAACTATTACTATTATCCTCTAGCTAGACTAAGAGATATTATTAAGCTAATAGCTAACTCTAATAGGTTCTTAGTTAGCTATAACCTTCTCTTATTCCTACTCTTAATAGATAAGAAAGGAATAGTATATATAATAATAAGTATACTAGCTACTACGCCGAGATATAGTACTCCTCGTTTTAAGACTAACATAATTAGGTTATTCGATCCGCCCTTATATAATAACAAAGCTAATAATATATATATTAATAGTATAAAGGTATTAGGGGCTAAGGGCCACGGTTAGGTCAAACTGATAGTAGAAGCACCCAAAGGGTAGGTCTAGTATTACTATGCTACTTTTGCTTGCTTCTTCTAAGATCCTTTTTTTTAGCCTTTAGCAAGTACTTGCTAAGTCTTTGCTATAAAGGGTTCTATAACCTAGACCTATAGGCCTCTCTATCCTTTTAGCCTATGCTAGCTGAGGTATTTCTAGCTTCTCTAGCCTAAGTATCTAGTCCGTTATAATTATCCCCCTTCTAAATACGCGTGTTATAAGGCTATTAAATAAGTTACATAGTGACTACTATTACTAATTTACTACGTCTACCTCCTAATAAGTAGCACCTACTATAGTAAATAATTACTATTCTTACTATATGAAGTTATAGCTACCTCTATAATTATTTAATAAGGCCTCTTAGCTATCTATAGAATAATAGCTTTTTTCTATCCTAGGGTTAGCTCTTTTTCCTCCTTATTATATTATATTATTTAATAACTACTTTTATATTTCCTAAGTCCTTTATTAAGCCTTCATAGACCCTTCGCTGGATCCCTCATATCCTTTAATACTTCTATAACTATTATAAGTACTAAGAGCCTTATTAGCTAACTCCTCACTAAGTATAGCCCTACTAAGTCTAAGCTTAGCAATAGTAACTGTTAGTATAACTAAGCAGGTAGTAGCAAACCTTGTATTAGCTATGCGCTATAGCTCCCTAAGAATACCTAGGTCGTCTACGCTTCTTAATATAATAGTAATTACACGTGCAGGTTATACTAGGTTTATAATATTAAGTGCTATAGGGTAAGTTTTGTAATTATTTAGGGAAGGTATAAGCTAACCTTTCCTATCTCTAGATCCCTACTTATCTTATTAGTACTATTCGTTTCTATTAGAACTTAGTTAAGCATTATACCCTTATACTTACGACTAATTAGTATTAATAGCGCGAGACTTTCTATATCTTTATAGTTATAGAGCAGGGGCAGGAGCTTCTCTAATACCTCTATAACTAGTTAGTAAACCCTGCTAGCCTCAAGCCTAGTACTAAGAACTATAATAACTAACTACTTGCTATAGGTATAGAGGAGAGTATAGCTTCGCACGCCTAGGCATATCTATAAGTTTTGCTTAAGGTAGGTTTCACCTTATAGTTAGTCTTATCCTTTTATTCTTCTAATATATATTTATAAGCAGCTTGCTAAGCTAAGGATAAGGTTTTAGTTAAGGAGATCATAGTATAGCTTAATAATACTCTTCCTACTTACTTATATAATAAAGCTTATATCTTTAAATAGGCTATCTTTCTTAATAAGCTTGCTAATATCCTAATAATATAGCTCTTAAAGAGTAATACATATATATCTATACTTCCCTTATAAGAGCCTTTAAAGATTCAGGGTTCCTATATACTTTATAATACCTATTACTAAGCTCTTATTACTATCTTTAAGTTTATTAGTAATAGCCCCACGCCTTAACCTAATTCTTATAAGAAGGTTAGTAAAGGCTTATTAATAGCTTATTAATACTAGGTTAGTAATAATAAGGAGGATAAGTCCTTAGGTATAGAGGATAGTAACTCTAATAATACTATAGAAAGCAATAGTTAGAGGAGTAATAGTAATACTACTAGCAATAGCTCAGAGGGAGAGAGCGAGGATAGTAATAGTAGCAATAAGGATAATAATAATAAGGAAGAAGGTGATAGTAATAACGATAAGTAGTAGTACTAGCGGAACTTCAGCGAATATATAGTAGACTTCTATAGTAGTATAAGGTTAGATACCTACAGGTTTTGCATTGCTTTTATAGAAGGGGGGGGAGGGGGGAGGGTTCTTCTCTTAGCGTTTTAGATATTCTTATAGTTAATTAACTTTTCTTATTGCTCTATACTACTTATTGTCCTATTTATAATATACCTTGTACTACTATTTCTTAAATCTAGTGAGGATTTATAAAGCGTTCGCTAGGTATTCTTCAGGCTCCTAGGTATTATACTCTACTAGCTAGCCCTTCTACTTAACTAAATATAGGGGGCTTATTAGCGCTTCCCTCTATAATATAATATCCTTAACTTCCTATTCTTTAGGGTCTTCTTTAAGGTCTAGGAGATACCTCTTAGCAAGCTTTTAGCTATACTATAGCTTAAGCAAAGTAATAGAGAAGATATTATACGCTCTGCTATACTTCTCTAGAAGTTATACTTTATAGGTATTAGAGCTTATAACTTCTATAACTAGTATAGGAATAAGTCGCGGGGCAAGCTTCTGCTAACCCTTTATAAAATAGAAGACCTTTATTAAGAGTCCTATAATATCTCTAACGTTATATAATTACGCTTTCCTTTTAGTATTTATATTCTTAGGTTATACCTCTATTATATATTGCTAGTTCTTAGCTATCCTTTAGCAAACCTCTATTAGCTTCTTAGGTCCTAATCTCAACGTTTAGCAAGCAATAGTCAATTATTCGAGGGTAATATCCTATAAGGGCCTCGAATAGGGATATGCTAATAGTAGCATATTTGCTATTATTATATGAAAATTCAGCTTTAACTAATTATATTGCCTATTAGTTATATAAGCCTTTGCTAAACTTTATAAGGTATATAGTTAAAGTTTAATACGTTCTTTTAGTCTAGCTATCTATCTGCAGATACCACGCTATAGAGATGCGCCCTTCTATATCTCAGGCCTTAGTCTAGTCTCGCTAGAACTAACTAGTAATCAGTTTATCTTAATCACTAAGAATAGCTTTAGTTCTAGTATTTATAATAGCCTATATAGCTTATGCTATAGTATGCACGCCCCTTAGTAGCGCGGGCACTTAGTGATATATCGCTATATATCCTCTATTAAATATAGCTAATAAAACTTTCGCAAGATTAGCTTAGCTATCTTATTTACTCCTATATACCCTAATCTAGGCGTATTATAGTAGTTCTTTAGGACTTTATAGCAGAGGGATCCCTCTTCTAGGATAATAAGTCTTCTTCTAAACTAAAGTATATTATTCTTATTAACTTAGTATCCTTAGTATTCCCTAGTATCCTAGCAAACCTTAGCTATAATATCTCCATAGAAGTAGTCTTTAGCCTATAGTCCTCTAACTATCTATTTGAGATCCGCGCCTAGTTATAATATATAAGCTATTTTATCCTAATAAGCTCCCTTATTATAGCACGTAGGATATACTGCTCTAGTATAGTAACCCTAGCTCCCCCTAAGTCCTCTGGCTTATTGCTATTCTCTCGTGGAGCAGTTAGCGTGGCACCTATATATACTTTTATATAGGTAATAGCACTAATATATATACTTATATATAGGAGCTTATTAGTACCTATTGTAGGGTAGTGCTAACTTAAGGGTGAGGATGTGAGGTTATAGCCTACAAAAGGCCAGGCCAGGGAAGGAAAGAGTAGCAGTAACGTAGGGGTTAGTTATATTATAGAAGATAAGTTAGCGCTTCTAGCTACTTATGCGTGCAGAGCCCTATTTAGGGCTTAGCTTAGCTCGGCTAACCAATATAGTTAAACCTCAGCAGAGGCCTAGCGTTAGTTTAGCGCTAGCTTAGCACTATAATCCTAATCTTTAGCGCTATAATCCTAATCCCTTATAATTACCCCCCCTCTAGAGGGCTTAGTCTCTAAGTCTAATAATCTATAAAACTCCTACCTACGCGGGGATTTAAACCCTCTATAGCATCTCTAATTAGTCCTTTTTATCTCTCAGGTCCAGGCCTTTAGGTCTTTCACCTAGTTACTATAGCTTCGCTAGAGGCCCCCTGGGCACTCAGCGGCTCTATTATCTTCTGCGCGGCTTCGGGTCTTTCACCTACGCGCTAGCAGGCTGGCTTCTATATAGCCTCAGGTCTTATACCTACGTGCTATCAGCTTTGCTAGAGGCCCCCTGGGCACTTAGCGGTCTGTTGTCTTCTGCGCGGCTTCAGGTCTTGCACCTGGGCGCTAGCGGGCTGGTTTCTTCTATATAGCCTCGGGTCTTGTATATACGCGCCGTCGGCTTCTGCGCGGCTTCAGGTCTTATACCTATGCGCTAGCGGGCTAGTTTCTTCTATACGGCCTTAGGTCTTATACCTATATGCTATTAGCTTCTGCGCAGCTTCAGGTCTTATACTTATACGCTAGCGGGCTAGTTTCCTCTATATAGCCTCAGGTCTTATACCTATGCGCTATTAGCTTCCGCCTAGCCTTAGGTCTTTTACCTATATATTAGCAGGCTTTGCTTACTAATATCTAAAGGCTTAGTAATAGTAGTTTATTTATCTTCTAATATATATAGCTTAAAAACGCTATCCTCTGCAATCTATATACCTCTCCTAGCTAGGATAGCTATAATAGCTTTAATACTTACGCGGGAGCTACCCGGGCCTGCTGAGGGCCTAGCAACTGCTAGCGGGAATAGCACTAGTTAGTAGGGTAGCCCCTCTTATAGCACTCTTTATATTATAAATTAGCCTAGTAATTAGCCTTGTAGTAGCTTAGCTTGCTATACTTCAGGTAGGCGCTGCCTAGGGTATTAGGGCTACTATAGTTAAAACGAGCCCTCTTTAGGGCTAGCTTATTAGTAGCAGCTCGCGCTAGTAGCGCTGCGGGCTCTATAAACCGCTCTAGGTATATATCCTATAGCTGCTCCGTAGTAGTAGTTATAGCACGCAGCTACTATATATTAAATTTTTAGCATTTAAGGCCCTGCTAAAGCTAGGGTAAAAGCTAGAAGTAAAAGGTGAGGGCTTAGGCGTAGGACTCTTCGAAGTCTAGGGTTCTAAGGGTCTAGTAAATCGCTAACTACTTAGCAAAAAACTAGAGAAGCTATTAGCTAGGTTCCTACTAAAGGTTATTAAGGAGGCTATATAGCTAGCGCTCTTATAGTCTAGGGTTAATATATTCTTAGTAGATAAATATAGAGAAGTTAGCCTATATTAGATTAATAAGGCTAGTATAATAGTAGCGCTACTATATCTATAGCCTAGCGGTTACCCTTATAAATACCTACTAGATCTTCTATAGCTTAGAGGCTCTAGGCTAGAGGGTATTACTATCTTCTATTACTATTAGCTAATTATAGGTTTAGGCTAGCATACTATCTTTAGCGAGGGTTCTATAAGGGTATACTAGAGGGCGTTTATATTTGCAGGCCCGGGTCTTAGTCTCACGGACTAGCATAAGGCGCGCGGATAAAGCCTGAATAAGCGCGTTATTCTAGTCGGCTTAGCGCTAAATAGTTATAATAAGTTTAGTAACGAGAGCTGTGTTAAGGCTTATAGTAGCTAGAGGGGTTTTAGAAGCAAAAGTTTCACTTAGCTTATTAGGCGTGGAGGTGCTAGCAACGCCTCAGCAGCCTGATCTCATACTACTACTTATTCTAGAGCTAGCTGCTTATATAATTAGGTAGAGCTTATCTAATTATAAGGTTATAGCTTATAAAAAGCTAGGCTAGGGAAGGAAAGAGTAGTAGTAATATAGGGGTTAGTTATATTATAGAAGATAAGTTAGCCCTTCTAGCTACTTATGCGTGCGGAGCCCTTTTTAGGGCTCAGCTCGGCTCGGCTGACTAATGCGGTTAAACCTCGGCGGAGGCCCGGCGCCGGTTCGGCGCCGTAATCCTAATCCCTTACAGAGGATCCCTTAACCTTAGAGCTAGCCCTCTAGTAAGGTTCTTATATGCTTCGCTAGATAGCTTAGATATAAGTTCTTATAATAGCTATAGTTCCTTTAAGCTTAGCGATATGCTAGCGATCTATTGCTAAAAGCTAGCTAATAAGCCTAAGTTTCTTTCTAAGGGTAGGAAGTATATTATCTACTTTAGCATCTTCTACTATATAGTTAGGGCGTTATAATAGTCTATCTACTAGATTAGTAACCCCTAACCTATACTAGATTTTAAAGTTAAATGCTAATAGGTAGTAAACCTATTACGCAAGTCTTCTACAAATATCTTATATAAGTATAGTAAATACTCCTTTTAGCGCTATATAGTCTATAAGCACTACGAATTTCTTAGGGAGTCCTTATAGGTACTACGCCTAGTAATCCAAACTTTCTATAATAACAAGGAGTTCTTATTGCCCTATAGCCTAGCGCCTCTCTATATCTAAGAGCTTCCTTAACTAGAAGGCTATTAAGTGCTAAATTATATTATGCTTCTATAAGAGTATACTAGATACTACCTAAGTAGATATATTAGTCTTAACCCTAGTTTCTAATACTAAGTTATAATATCTTAGTATTAGGGCTTTAGCAAATGCTCTCTAAAGTATCTTAAATATAGTCTATATCTCCCCTATCTAAGCGAAGGCTACTAACTTCATGCTATTCTAGCTTCTCTTGAGCGCGCTATTTATAGGGGCTGCGATATAGGAATATCTTATAATAAACTTATAGTAGAAGTTATAAAAGCTAAGGAATACTTAGATATCTCTAAAAGACTTTAGTACTAGCTATTTAGTAACTACTTAGACTCTATCTAGGTCTATCCTAATACTATCTTAGGTAATATAGAACCCTAGAAAATCCACTTCTATCTAGTAGAAGTCGCACTTCTTTAGTTTTATAAATAGCTTAGTAGCCCTTAAGTAGTATAGGATAGTATAGAGGTCCTTAGTATACTATTCCCTTATATCTAAGTAGATTAGAATATTATCTAGGTATATAATATAGTAAGTATCTAAAAGGTTAGCAAGTATTTAATAAATCTACGCCTAAAAGGTTGCTAGGGTATTCATAAGCCTAAATAATATTATAGTATACTTAAAGTACCTATATTATATTCTAAATGATCTTTTCTATTTATCTACTTTATGAATTATAATTTAGTAGTATGCCTCGCTTAAGTTAATTTTAGAAATAAACTTTGCTCTAGTAAGTCTATCTAGAAGCTTGCTAATTAGTAGCAGAGAATAATAGTTTTTTATTATAATTTTATTAAGTTCTTTATAATCTATATATAGTTATAGGCTTCTATCCTTCTTAGGTATAAATAGCACTAGTGCTCCCGCGGAGCTAGTTAAGTAGTATATATAGCTTACTACCTCTATATCCTAAATATACTTAGCGAGCATTTATAACTACTCTACTAATATAGGGTATATAGGTCTATATAGGGGTTCCTTACTAGGTTTTAGTTTAATATAGTATACTACTCCCTTTAGTCTTAGAACTTTCTTTATATTCTCCTTATTAGAAATATTAGCAAAGTCTTAAAGTTCCCTAGGAATCTTCTTCTCCTGCTTATTATCTAGTAAATCTTCGCCTAAGGTCTCTATATCCTTCTTATTAGGGCTTATAACGCCTATTAGGTATATAATATAAGCCTATTAGCTATTCTCTATAATCTCTTAGATTATTACTTCTAGCTTAGCGAGCGCGAGGGGTTTATATAACTAGGTATATATATAGGTATCTATATAAATACCTTCCTATCCTATTAAGTTATTAGATAGAAGGATATCTCCTGCTCCCTTAGGGCGAGGGCTTATAATATAAGCCTAGTAAATCTTCTATAAGTAACCCTAACTATCTATAAGGAAGAATATAAGCTAGTAGACCTTGCTTATAAGTATAGGCCTTCCCTAGAAATCTACTAATTTAGGGGCTATAATACTAGTAGCCTCCTTTAGTTAGAGCCTCTCAATAAGATCTTCTTATATAATATCTATTACTATATAGGTATCTATATTAACCTCTAGTTTAACTTTGCTAGATACTTAGAGCGCTAATATTTATCCTTTAATAGTCTATCCTGCTAGAACTAAGGTGATTTCTAGCATAGTACCCCTTAGGGTTATATCTACGCCTAATCGTTTCCTAAGTTTTTAATATTAGTTATATAGGGTGCTATAATTGCACTTATCCCGCCCTATCTTAGGTTTAGGTTCTAGTTACTACCTATTAGCTATACACGGGGTTTAGTATAGTTAGGGGAGATATAGCTATACTTCTTATAGTTATAGCATTAGGGTCCCTAGGAGTCGGAGGACGTACTACTAGCGCTAGGTATTGCACGGGCATCTGCTAAGTAGTCGTTCTAAGATAGGGTCTCTAGGTAGCAATCCCTTAAGTCTATTAACCTAGGGGGTTATAAGCCGCTCTTATAAGGGTAGTCTAGAGAGCCTAAGTATAGTTGCTTTTATAACTTAGAATAGCTAGTAGATATTCTTATGCATCTCCCTTCTATAATCTCCTATAATCTCTATATATATAGGGTAATAGTATATATATTAGTATAGTTAATATCCTACTTAAAGAGTTTATCCTTCAGGGTCCTAATAAAGCCCTAAAAGAAGGTATACGCCTTTATATTACCTATACTCAGCTCGCTAAGTACTTAGTTAATAGACTCCTATTAAGCTAAATATATAATTAGTTTCTTATTATCCTTCTAATAGCACTATCTCAAAGTATTATAGTAGTTCTACTCTTAGAGCTTAGGCGTAATATACTATCCTCTTATAAAAATTCTAAAGTCTTCCTATTTAGGGTTAACCTAATTCCCTAACTTATCTATAAGTATTTACTAATATTTCTGCTATTCTATTTATAAGGTATACTCTATTATATTTAAAGCCTATTAGATATACTAGCTATTAGAGCAGCTAGGGTAGTGCTTATAAGCCTCTTTAACTATAATAAGCTAATCTTCCCTTATTATACTAATAGATATACTAGTAAGGCGCGCTATATTATAATTTAGGGGTTTTTTATAAACCTTAGGGGATTACTTAGTAGGAGCTTAGTTGCTTAACGTAGTAGCAATTAGCTTATATTAGTTAGCTATTATAGTTATAATCTGCTATATTAGCACTTAGCTAGTTGCTTTATCTAGCCCTCTAGCTTAGGCTAGCCTATTAGCTATAGCTATAGATATTTAGCTTATTAGCCTATCTAATCTATAGGAAGGGGTCTTATTTTCTCTATTTTTATATATATACTCGTTATTTATATAGCAAGTATTTAGCATAAGTAGCTTATTCTCTTTAGGGTCCCTAGCCTCGCTTAAAGCATAGCTTCTTACCTCCCCTTATTAGCTTATATTATCCTCTAATTGCTTGCTAGGGTTAGCTTCCTTATATAGGTTTGCGCGGGCTATTTTACTCTGCTCTTAGCGAATATTAGGCATAGGTTCTTTAGCCTAATTAGTAAGTATTGCTTAGGTATATAGTATTATTATTATTACTAACCTTCCTAAAGCAGGGTAAAAGCAAAGGAATTATAAAGGTATTAAGGGGCTAAGAGCTATAATTAGGTTAAACTAATAATAGAAGCATCTAAAAGGTAGGATTAGTATTATTATATTACTTTTGCTTACTTCTTCTAAGATCCTTTATTTCTAGCCTTTAGTAAGTATTTGCTAAGTCTTTGCTATAAGGGTTCTATACCCTAGACCTATAGGCCTCTCTATCCTTTTAGCTTATGCTAGCTGAGGCGTCGCCAGCTTCTCTGGTCTGGGTATCCAGCCCCTTACAGATAGAAGGATATCTCCTGCTCCTTTAGGGCGAGGGCTTATAATAAAAGCCTAGCGAATCTTCTATAGGTAACCCTAACTATCTATAAGGAAGAATATAAGCTAGTAGACCTTGCCTATAGGCATAGGCCTTCCCTAGAAATCTACTAATTCAGGGGCTATAATACTAGTAGCCTCCTTTAGTTAGAGCCTCTTAATAAGATCTTCTTATATAATATCTATTATTATATAAGTATCTATATTAACCTCTAGTTTAACTTTACTAGATACTTAGAGCGCTAATACCTATCCCTTAATAGTCTATCCTATTAGAACTAAGGTGATTTCTAGTATAGTACCCCTTAGGGTTATATCTACGCTTACTTATTTCCTAAGTCTTTAGTATTAGTTATACTTAGTATTATAATCACGCTTATCCCGCCCTATCTTAGGTTTAGGTTCTAGTTACTACTTATTAGCTGCGCAAGGGTTTTAGTATAATTAGGGGAGATATAGCTATACTTCTTATAGTTATAGTATTAAGGTCCCTAGGAGTTAGAGGATGCACTACTAGCGCTAGGTATTATATAGGTATCTGCTAAGTAGTTGTTCTAGGATAGGGTCTCTAGGTAGCAGTCCCTTAAGTCTATTAACCTAGGGGGTAGCAAGCTGCTCCTATAATGGTAGTCTAGAGAGCCTAAGTATAGTTGCTTATATAACTTAGAATAGCTAGTAGATATTCCTATGCATCTCCCTTCTATAATCTCTTATAATCTCTATATATATAGGGTATTAGTATATATATTAATATAGTTAATATCCTACTTAAAGAGTTTTCCCTTTGGGGTCTTAATAAGGCCCTAAAAGAAGGTATATGCTTTTATATTACTTTGTAAGGAACAATAGCGGGTGCAGGATGCAAAGCCACACTATCGGCAAAACGTTAGCGAGTCAGGGGCGGATAAATACACCTTGGAGAAAACTCTGCAAGTACCAGACTTAGAAGGTTAAGTAATAGTTTAATATAATAATAGATACCTATATTTTAGTATTCTAGCCTTTCCTAGTTTAGGCCTATAGCTATACCCTTATAACTCTATTGCTTTTACTTCAATTTAAGAAACTAGCGCTAGTTAGAATATCTAAAGCAAACTAGTAATAGTATGCTAATAATTTAGTAATAGAGTTTAATTATAATAAACTTTAGGCTAGGTATATAGAATATAACTAATAAGGTCTTAGCTAATAAGATACTAATTATTCGCTAAGCCCTGAGATATAGGGAATATAGCGTAGATACTACGCTAGGGGAATAGATAACCCTAGCGATAATATAGCAAGAGGAATAACCCCGAGGGGTTAGGCTAGGTCCTAGGTAGCACTAGACTAGATAGACTACTTCTCGAGGGGCGAATAGATAGCGAGTAGTAGCTAATAGGGTACCCCGCCTAGGACTCCCTAAGAAGCTAGTATCTCTAGTATCCTTACCTAAGCTATAGGGTTACTATAGAAATAGCAGGAGAGCCTTATAGAGCAGATATATCTATAAAAGTAGCAGCATAAGGAATAAACTGCTGCTCTACTATAGGAACTTACTAATTGCTTAGCAATAAGATACCTATAGAGAGAATATAAAAAGCCCCCTATATATAACTACTATACTATTACTGAGGATTTTACTATAGACTAGGTTAATAACTAAATCTAAGTAATTAAAGATAGAAACTAACTATATGCTAGTAGTATACTAGAGCAGTAGGTCTAATAGGTGCTTATGAAGATAAGCCTTTCCCTATAGACCTAGTAGTAATACTATAGGGCTAGGCTAGAAGGAGACTTAGCATAGGCTAACTTTATAGTATTTGCTTGCTAATAGTATATTTACCCTAAGCTTTAAAAGCAAGGGTATTATAAGAAGCTAGATATAATAAGGCAAAAGGATATATAGTTATTAATATAGTTCTTTGCTAAATACTTAGCAATATATTAGGACTTAAGTATAGTTAATATAGAAGATAGCAAGGCTAAGGCCTATATACTATATTTCTAATTAGCCCTATTCCTATATAGGGAACTTAAATACTAGAAAGTTAAGATATAGAAGCTAAGAGATATAGCTATAGAAGCTAAGAGATATAGCTATAGAAGCTAAATACTTATAGGAGATATATTGCTAATAGGGTAGCAAACCTCTGCGAAGCAAGAGCAGGAAATAGCATATAGGGGAAGAGCATAACCTAAGGGGGCCCCTAGTAGCGAGGTTAGGCTAAAAGGTAGGCTAGTAGGGTTCTAGCTATAAGGCAAGACGGGGTTCCTAGAGCCTAATGCCTTACTAACTAGTTAGTAGCGCGATATAGGGACCTAATTATAACTAGTCTATATCTAGCCCTAGTATATAACCTATAATATCTAATTATATAATATGCTTTAGCTATAAGCAAAAGGGGTATAAGAGGGCAGACTGCCTAGATAAACGCGCGAGATAAAGCGCAAATAAAACGCTAGTAGGATACTAAGCACTTGCTGAGAAGGCGAGGGTTAATATAATCTAATCTATAAGAGAAGTTAAGGAACTTGACTTATTAGAAAATAAGTAAGCTAGGGAATTATACTAGTAACCCCTACGCCTGAATTAGAACTAGATACTTTCCCTAAGGGAGCTATTATAAAAAGACGGGCGATCGTTCTCTAGAATATTACTAAATAAGAAGTAGTAGTAGACCTAGATTCCTACTCCTAGGTTAGTATTATTAGTAGTTAACTAGCCAAGTCCCTATAACTATAACCTATAGTAGCTATCGCCCTGATATTAGAAGGGTTTAATAGGTTATCTATAATAGGCTAGAATACGTACTAGTTAATATTTTTTCCTTATTAACTCAGGAGGAGAAGCAAGGGAGATATAGCAACTCTTTGCTAAAGCCCCCTAACCTAAAGGAGCAGGAGACCTCCTCCTATTATAATACTCTATAGGAAGAGAGGGTATTATAATTAATACCTGGATAAATACCTAGGAATATAAATACTTTAGTATTACTAAGCTATTAGTATTTATATAAGAGGTTATTAAAAATAGCTAGAAGGCCTATATTATATATATATCAGGGGATGTCACCCCTTATAAGCTGCTAATAGGGGCGCTAGAAGAAGAAGATACCCTAGAGGGTAATATAGAGTTACTACTAGAGCTACTTAGCAAATAGGTAATATTTAATAAATAATTAGCAAACGAGTACCTAGTCCTAGAGGGCGCGGAATATACTATTAACTTAATTAAAGGGAAGAAACCTCTATATTTCCATATCTACCTATTAAATGAGTATTAGTTAGAAGAACTTCGCTAATATATTAGTAATAACTAAGCAATACGGCAGATCTAACCCTCAACTAGCGAGGCAGGCGCCCCTATCCTTTTCATACCTAAGAAGGATAGGTCCCTATACCTTTATATAGATTATTAAGGCCTTAATAAGGTAATACTAAAGACCTAATATCTACTCCCTCTTATTAGGAAACTATTAGATAGGCTTTAGGGAGTGAAATAGATCTTGAAAATCGATATTTAAGATATATACTACTATATTTATATTAAGCTAGAGGATTGCTAGAAAATAGTATTTAGGATATATTATAGGTATTTTAAATATACTATTATACTATTTAGACTTACGAATACCCTAGCTATATTCTAGGTCTATATTTACTAAGTACTTGCTAAGCTGCTAGATACCTATTATATTACTTATAAAGATAATATTATAGTCTATTCTAAGATAAGAGAGTAATATATGAAAGACCTTCTCTACGTGCTCTATAGGCTTCGCTAGTAGGAGCTCTATGCTAAGCTTAGTAAGTATAGGTTTTACTAATAGTAAGTAGAGTTCCTAGGGTATATTATTATACCTAACGGTATATTAATAGACTAAACTTATATCTAAGCTATTACTAAATAGAAGCTACTAAAGATATACTAAGAAATCCAAGTCTTCCTTAGGTTCTATAACTTCTACTATAAGTTTATTATAGGATATTTAGGCATTATAGCTCTAATAATATCTTTATTAAAGGGTAGCGAGAATAATAAGAAAGGAGGTGAGTTCTACTAGCTAGAAGAGGCCTAATAGGCTTTAAGTAGCTTTAAGCCGCCTTCTACTTAGTAACTATTCTCTAATACTAGGACCTAACCTACGAAATAAGGGTTGAGATAGATGCTTCTATAAAGGCTATATCTAGTATTCTATTATAGCATATTAATAGCTAGTAGTAACTAGTTGCTTACTATTTATAGAAGCTTAGTGATATAGAATAACGCTAGGGAGCAGTTTAATAGGAACTTCTTATAATAGTTAAAAGTTTAGACTATTAGGCTTATTACCTTTAGGGTATATTAAAGAGGTTTATAGTCTTAATAGATTACTAGGCGCTAAAGGGAGTTATTAGCACGCCTACGCAGGACCTTTAGGGAAAGCTCGCTAGGTAGGTATATAAACTCTTAGTATTTAATTTCAACCTAGAGCATAGGTTAGGGGTTATAAACCTAGTAGATAGTCTATCTAGGAGGCTAGACTATATAAAGGGGGAGGTGAAATATAATAATATACTCCTAACCCTAGTGAGGAAGCTGAAATTTATTAGCAAATTACTAGTAGATCTTTAGATAAGTATTACTATATTATAAGGTAGTATAGAGACCTCAAAAGTATTTATTAATACTATAAGGGCCAGCATAAGGTGCCCTATCTAGATAGATAGCTCTAGGGGCGGAGATTCCTTAGTCTCTAGTTAGCATTGCGCTCTATAGCGCGCTAATATTACTATAACTATAGTAGCTATAATACCCCGATGCTAAAGAGCAAGGGGTAATATAGAGAATACTTAGGAAGAGGACTTACTTAGACCTAGGGTTATTATAGCATAGTAATATATCCTATACTAGGTTATAAGGGAGCTTATAATAAGTGAAATAGCAGATAGTTAGCAACCCTCTGAAGTAATAGAGAATCTTATCCGCAGACTGCAGGCTGATAACTTATACTACTAGATATAATTAGAGAGGGCGCGCGGATTAGCTAGTAATTATAGGGGCTATATAATTAATAGTTATGGAACCCTATTCTATAAGGGATAGTTAGAGATACTATAAGAGGGGTCTCTGAGGCTAGAGATCCTTTGCTAATACCATAATAACTATAGGGCAGGTTATATAGGGGTGAATAAGACTACTAAGTTAATCTCGAGGAACTTCTACTAGCTAAACTTAGCTATAGATATATATAATTATATTATAGGATGCTATATTTACTAGGGGAACCGCGTTCTGAGGTATAAGCCTTATAGAAAGTTATAACTACTACCCTTACCTACATACCCGTTTTAGGAAATAAGTATAGACTTTATTACTAGATTGCTAGCAAGCTCTTAGCATATAGGCGGAGAATATGACGCAGGTCTTATTATTATATGCTAAATAACTAAGTTCGCTATATTTATCCTGATAATAAAGCAGCTAATACCTGCTAAGTTAGCGCGGATTATCTATAAATAGGTTAAATACTGCTTTAGCACCCTAGAGGGTATTATTAGTAACTAAGATAAGCTCCTAACTAGCTAATTTTAGGAAGATTATATAAGAGAGAGGGCTATTAAGCGCTACCTCTCTACTATATACTACCCCTAGACTAATAGGTAGTTAGAAAGGATATATTAGATATTAGAGAAGTACTTGAGAGCATATGCTAGCAACTTGCTATAAGAATAGGTGGTCTAACTACCTGAGGCGGAGTTCGCATATAATAATAGTTACTATAGCACTACTAGCTACTTGCTGATAGAGGCCTATATAGTTACTACCCGTATTGCGTGGAATATATGACTCCTGCGAATAGGGTTATAGTATAGGGCGTGAGGGAGCGAATTAAATATATTTCAAGACTCCGCAAGAGGGCTTAGGAATAGTAGCAGAAGGTTACTAAAGCATAAGCTAAGTATTATAATATAAGGCGTAAGGACTAGACCTACTATTAGAAATAGGCTATTAGGCTATTAATAAAGAACTTCTAACTTAAGAATAAGAAACTAGCACCTAAGTTTATATAGGTAGCTATTATAGAACTACTTAGCATATAAGTATATAGGGTCTATCTACTACTATAGTACTAATAGATATATAATATATTCTCTATTACCTTGCTAGAACTATAGGATAACTACTAAATAAGTAGTAAAGGTTTGCTTATATACCTAGAGCTTGAGGATAAGCTAGAGGAATAGGAGGTAGAAGAGATTATTATATAGCAAGGTATTAGTAATAATACGTAGTATCTAGTTAAATAGGTAGGATAGCTTGTGGAATATAATATATAGGAGCCTATAGAGAACTTAGCGAATGCGCAAGAGGCTATTTATAAGTTCTATAGGTAGTATAGGAGGTCTTATAAGAAGTGGGATAACTAGTTGCTAAAGTTATAGCAATGAGTTACTAATTATAAGTTATAAGACTATAGAATAGAAGCTAAATTAAGAAGTAGAATATTAATTATATTAAGTAGCAAATTATTACTAATATTATAGTAAATAGAGGGTATTATCCTATAAGAAAAGGGAGAAAGCTAACGATCTAACTAGTTATTTACTTCTAACTATAGCTACGGGCACGAGCACCCTAACTACTATAACCACGAGCAGCACCATAGCGACTAGTCGCTAAGCTAGTATTACTAGAATCCCTATTATTACTACCTATAGACTAACTACTAGCTAACTTACTACTAGACTCACCCCTAGAGCTACTACTAGACTCATTACTAGAACTACTACCCACCTCGCTATCCAACTCGTCGCTAGAGCTACTATTAGAGATAGTAATAGTAACCCTAGCCTTTTTAGCCTTCTTAGCCTTTTTTGCTAAATTATTACTATCCTCTTAGCTACGCTTAATGGGAGTATAGAGGTAAGAGGCGCGTGAGACGGGGCGAGTACTAATAATAGTAATAAAGCAGGAGGGAATATTATTAGAAGTATACTTAAGGAGATTATCTTATAGCAACTTATTAAATTTAGGAAAGGAGTTAATATTATGCTTATAAGGGCGCTTAGGGACTAGCTTTATTAAAAGGTTATTAACTAGATAATCGATTTTATTATAGAGGTAAATAGCAGGACTATTATTATAAATACATAGTAGCTAGGCGGCGTTTAGGCGCTAAAGCATACTAATACTATTACAAAGGGTATTAACCTAGAACTAATTATTAGCAGGATATAGTTAGTAAAAGAGTAGTAAATAATAGCTTATATTAACGAGGATATTAAGAGCTAGGTGCTCGCAGATTGAAGCGAGCTCCTGGAGCTAGAGCTGCTCTATATTATAGCTACTACTACTAGTAGTAGGATTATAGATAAGCCTAGTAATATGCTTCTATACTACTAAATAGTTGCTAAGGGAAGCGAGAATATAATAATAATAAAGAGGGGTTAGGATACCCTCGCGCTCCTAAATTTAGATTTAATAGAATATGTTCTAGGTTATCTAGGCTGCGCCCTAAAGCTCCTAGGGGACCTACTAGGCGTTAGCATATAGCAACTAGGTAGCGAACTAGCAGAGACTTATAGTAATATATTTCTATTTATTAAAGTTATAATAGATATACTTCTATATATATTCGCTATATATATAGCGAAGGTTAATAACATCCTAGTATATCTTATGAAGATAGCTAAAGCAAGGATAGCTACTATTAGCGCTACTAGTGAGATCACTAGAGAGGATCTCAGGATTATAAAGATATTTAGCGAGCACTATACCTATATATGTGATATAGGATATAGCGGAGAGCTATTAGCAAAAGGCTAGAGACGAGATATATCTAAAAAGAAGAGGTAAAGAAAAAATTAGATAATTCAGGCAAAAGCTTATAGAATAGATAATAAAGAAAAAACAGAGGCTGCTAAGTTAAAAAAAGGATGCTAAAGAGGGGAAATTTCAACTACGTTAGAAACCTTGAAAAGAAGATGCCCTTTTATACTTAGCGTTGCTAGGTAATAAGGCTAAATAATTACTAATTATATATTACTAAATAGTTATATAACTATTAGCAACTAATTAAAAAGTAATAGCAATACTTAAAATTCAAAAATATATAAAGCGCTAGAAAATAAAATACGTTATTTGCTATAGCAGCCTAAATCTAGCGCGGGAAAGAGCAGTAGCAAATAATATAATAAAAGCGCTAAAATATCGCCCTATAGTTAGCAATATAGAGCTGCATTACCCTACTAGTGCGCCTTAGGGACTAAGGCTTTAGAAGGGGGATAATTATAAGGAATAATAGCGGGTATAGGATATAAAGCCACGCTATTAGCAAAACGTTAGCAAGTTAGGGGTAGATAAATATACCTTAGAGAAAACTCTGCAAGCAGCGGACTTAGAAGGTTAAGCAATAGTTTAATATAATAACGGATACCTACGTTTCAGCATTCTAGCCTTTCCTGATTTAGGCCTATAGCTATACTCTTACATACTTATGCTTAGCTTGCTAAGTACTTAGTTAATAGACTCCTATCAAGCCTAATATGCAATTAGTTTCTTATTATCCTTCTAATAGCACTATCTCAAAGTATTATAGTAGTTCTACTCTTAGAGTTTAGGCGTAATATACTATCCTCTTATAAAAATTCTAAAGTCTTCCTATTTAGGGTTAACCTAATTCCCTAACTTATCTATAAGTATTTACTAATAATTCTGCTATTCTATTTATAAGGTATACTCTATTATACTTAAAGCCTATTAGATATACTAGCTATTAGAGCAGCTAGGGTAGTGCTTATAAGCCTCTTTAACTATAATAAGCTAATCTTCCCTTATTATATTAGTAGATTTACTAGTAAGGCATGCTATATTATAATTTAGGGTTTCTTTATAAACCTTAAGCAATCGCTTAGTAGGAGCTTAGTTGCTTAATATAGTAGTAATTAGCTTATACTAGTTAGCTATTATAGTTATAATCTATTATATTAGCACTTAGCTAGTTGCTTTATTTAGCCCTCTAGCTTAGGCTAGCTTATTAGCTATAGCTATAGATATCTAGCCTATTAGCCCGTTTACTCTATAAGAAGGGGTCTTAGGTTCCCTATTTTTATATATATACTTATTATCTATATAGCAAGTATTTAGCATAAGTAGCCTATTCTCGTTAGGGCCCCTAGCCTCGCTTAAAGCATAGCTTCTTACCTCTCCTTATTAGCTCGTATTATCCTCTAATTACTTACTAGGTTTAGCTTCTTTATATAGGTTTATATAAGCTATTTTGCTCTACTCTTAGTAAATATTAGGCATAGGTTCCTTAGCCTAATTAGTAGGCGTTGCTCAGGTGCGTAATGCTATTATTATTACTAACCTCCCTAAAGCAGGGTAGAAGCAAAAGAATTATAAAGGTATTAAGGGGCTAAGAGCTATAGTTAGGTTAAACTAATAATAGAAGTATCTAAAAGGTAGGATTAGTATTATTATATTACTTTTACTTACTTCCTCTAAGATCCCTTATTTCTAGCCTTTAGTAAGTATTTGCTAAGTCTTTGCTATAAGGGTTCTATACCCTAGACCTATAGGCCTCTCTATCCTTTTAGCCCATGCCAGCCGAGGCATCTCCAGCTTCTCCGGTCTGGGTATCCAGTCCCTTATAGGCTAGCTCTAAGGAGAACACTTCCGTTAGCAAGGTTATGCTATATATAGAATAAATCTAATTAGTATACTATATATTCTATTGTCTATACTAAGGAGCGCTAGCTATAAGCTCTTCTAATAGGATATTAACTATAATACCTAGTATTTAATATAAGCGAATAGTATAATAGTCTCCTTATATAGTAGTCTCCTCTTAATACGCGGTTATATACCTCCTGCTCTTATTAGAGGTATATATACTAATAGAGATAATAAGGGATAGGAGGTACGTATACTATAGGCTATACTAAGAGTAGCTTTTTATCTTACAAGTTTATATACTACTTAAAATCTATAAGTACTTTATAAAGAAGATAAATAAGGAGATCTTTTAAAGCTTAAAAGTACTCCTTAATAACTACCTTATATTATATTTTAAAGTTTTATCCACTAAGTCTAGCTATAGCTACTTCTATCCGACCTTAATTAAGGTATAAATATACTAGTAAGTACCTATTCCTATTAATTACTAGCTAGAGCCCTATTATATATATAGGGGCTACTAATAAAGAGCTAATAAGAGCTAATAAGAGTAGTATAGACTAAACTAAGCTATATATATTTATTTAGATTTAGGATAAGTTAGCTTAATTCTTTAAAAGACTAATTAGATTTAAGCTTTTAATATATAGGGGTTTAATAGTAATAAGAGAGGTTTATTTCCTAGGCAGGCCTAGCTTCCTAAAAGGTAAAGATTAACCTTCCTAATAGATGGTATATAATAAAACTAAAGTCTATAGGGCTTATACCCCTATAGATAATAATCTAAAGTTATATAAGAATAGTAACTATATAACTAAACAGGAAATATTATAATATTAATAAGAGATCGGAGCCCTCCTATACCTAGCTTTAAAAATAAGGCTAGATAGTACTTTAGCGGTTATAACTTGTGACCGCTATAGTAGTAATCCCTCTAAAGAGCATTTTATAGCTCTTAAAAGAATATAGGGATATATAAATAAGTTTCCTAACTATAGTTTAATATATATCTATAGTAATAATATATGTAATAATAATAATATATTTAATAATAATAATAATATAATTAGATTTATAGATTCCGATTAGGCACGAGATCTTAATAATCGAAAATCAATCTCAGCATATATATTTACTTAGGGTTTATATAATCTTATATCCTATTCTTCCTCTAAACAAAAAACAGTAGACTTACTAAGCTACGAGGCCGAATATATAGCTTTATCTAATATAGCAAAAGAGGCTCTATATATATATAATAGCTATAACTTTATAATTTATAAACTAGGCTATAATAGCCTAATAGAACCTAAAATACTTTTAGATAATATTTCAGCTCAAAGGTTAGCTGAAATTCCTGAATTTCATGAAAAGGCTAAGCGTATTAATATAAAATACTATTTTACTAGGAATCTAGTTATTAAAGAAGAAATATTCCTCTTTTATATGTAGTCTAGTAATAATAGTGCGGATATATTAATAAAACCTTTGGGCAAAATAAGATTTTATAACCTATTAAGGATAACAGGTAATAATAATATAAATAACGTAAACAATAATAACCGCATTATAGATCTAAACTATTAGACTATAATAACTATCACAAATTATTATAAAAAAGACTAGTTTTCCTTTTACACCTATGAGAGTTAGGTTTTTAGGTTTTTCTACTAGCACTATTATAAATAATACTCTAAGAATTTCCTCTTTATTTTTCCCACTGGGTTTCAAGAGTTTTTATGTTAGAGTATATAACATAAAAAGAGTATGATATAACATAATATAATATATAACATAAATAATACGCTATATATGAATAGATATATACCTTACGGGGGGTATAAGAATACCGAAGGTATATCTTAATAATTTCTATTCTATCTTTATAAACTATAAATAGACTTTAATAATTAACTATAATATATATAGTTATATGTCAATATAGTATCTCTTTAATAACACTTTAATAACCATAAAACATAAAATAATAATTATAATGATATTTCCTTTAGGGAAATAAATACTTTCAAATTCTATATAAATTCTAATAATACTAATAACCTTATATATATATATATATATATATATATATAATCCTTATATTTATAGCTATAAATATATAGAAAATAGTGCACGGACTACTTAGTGATTTGAGGACGATTCTACTGAATAAGCTTAATAATTAGCCGTTTAGTAGCTATATTTTAGAATATCTTTCCCCTCACTTCATAAGGGTAGGATTTATAACTTAGAAATAATATCAATAATATCAACGATTTCTCAATTTATTCATTCCATCATAATGCCTCCTTATGCTTAAATTTATCAGCCTTTATCACAATATTACCTAGCCTATAAATATCTATTATTCAGGCTGCTTTAGCGTCCATTTTGCTACCTATATACCTATTCTTATAGTATATATCTAACTTTATATGAGGGTTTACTTCTAAGTAGGAATATGCAGGGTTCTTATATTATTTTCTTTAAGTAGTAGAGGGTATAGGTTAAAATACCTATATAGTATTTCCCGAATTATACCTGTGAATTAGGTGAATTTATTATAGTCTTTTTGCGAAGTGGCTATATCATAACTCCGAACCCAATAGCTTCCCTTTAGGGGGGCTTTACTAGCTTAGAGGAGGGGGTTATTGTATATTATAATAAAGTAAAGAGAACTAAAGTTACTTATACTAAAAGGCTTAAATAACTATATAATCTCTTACCTTCTATATTAATATTAACTTAGTATAATATTTACCTATTATCTATAATTTCCTAATAAAAGCTCGAATCTTCCTAACTAACTAGGTAGGCTAATTATACGTTAAATATAGGGTATTTCTCTTAAGCTATAGCTTTAGAGGCATATATTATTTATTAGATAAATTACCACTATTTACCTAAATACTATTTAATTAGAGTTTTTATATTAATAACAGAAGGTATAAAGCTATAGTTATAATAGTATTTAGTAACTTAATTTAATAGTAGTTAGTATTAATAAGGCGTCCCTTTAGGTTAAGTATTAGATTTACTCTAATTGAGGTTTAAGATTACTAGTAGCCTCTTATTACTCCTCTCTCTTCTAGGTCTCTATATTTAGACATAACTTATAAATAAGGCCTAATTATATAATAAACCTTTTTTAAAATCATCATAAGAGGGCTTTAATAAAGCTTTGTACTATTAGTTCTACAAAAGGGGTATAAATAACCTTAATATATCCCTTTATAACCTCCTATTATAGCTAGTAGTTATAGATATTAATATACTAGAGCCTTATTTCTAGCTAAATTATTTATTTTATAATAAGACCTATAGTTTATAGGTTATTATATTAAATTATAACTCTTAGTATAATATTATTAGTTATACCTATAAATATAGGAGGTTTATTATTTAAGAGAGAGACTTATAGGGCTATAATTAGCCAGCTTATAAGTAATCCCTCTTTTACTACTTATAAGAGGGCTAGAAGCTCTACTTCTATAGTTAATATTATAACTATATTCTACTTAATTACTCTCTATAAGATTATCCCTCTAAATAGTTTTATAGTAAATAATTATAAGCTTTTTCTCTTTGGGGTATTAGTAGTAAAACTTATATCTAATGCTACTTTAAGGCCTTTAGTTAAGCCCTTAGGGACTCTGTATTCTAAGTATATTCTCTTTATATATATATAGTATTATATAATATAGTCTAGTATTATATAATAATAAGGCCTAGGGTTTAATTAAAGTAAGTAGGTCTACTAACTATAAATAAGATATTAAGTCTAGTTATTACTATAGTATACAACAGCGATTCTATTTTCTATTAATGACTTATAATATCGCCCTTTATTAACTGTCTATCATAAGGTAGGAGTTTAATTTATATTATTAGGGTCTTATAATCTCTTATAGGCTTATTAATAAGGAGTTTTAATAATTTCCTAAAGAAGGATAACTATAGTAGCTTTAGCCTATAGTTAGGTTAGTCTTATATAACCTTAATCCCTAGAAACTACTAATTATCTTTACTTCCTTTAAGGTAATATTATAATTAAAGTTTATAAATTAGTAGTCTAGCTCTTAATTCTTTAAAAAGATAATATATTAGTATATATTTATTAATATAGAAAAAGAATAGGGTCTTATTATTATACTAATAGTAGTTTTTACTAGCTACTTACTAAAATCTAGTTACTATAAGACTTATATCTAAGTGTTATTACTATAGTAAGAGTACTTAGTAAAGTCTATAGAGGGCTTTAAGTAGTTTCAAGAATATAGCTATTCTTATAATACCCTACCGCTATCTCTATATAGATTTTCTTATTAAGATTGATATAAATAAAATTATTAACTATATTATATTATAGGAGGTTTATATTAAATTAATTCATAACTATAATTAGGGTCCTAAAGGATATCCCTACTAGGGTTATAGTATGTATATCCCTTAGATTATAAGGCTATTAATCTCCTCTTATAATAAGTCTTACTTTAACTTTAACTAGCTTTCTATACTTATCTAGTTTATAAGTAGATATCTAGTAATAACTAAGGACTTTATTATTATATTAAATACCTTAATCTATAATTTATACTACCTATAGTTATTTAGATATAATATTTTAGCTTCTCTAAACTTATCCCTTAGTAGATAACTAGCTAGTTAGCTATAGAATAAGAGTAATAATAATAGATCCCTCTAGTAGGTTCCTAATAGAAACCTCTTTAACTTATCTATAGCGCAATTATTTATAACTTTTAAACTAAGTAGGGGGCCCCTAGCTTTATAGCTTAATATCTAGCTATACTCCTTATTAATACTAAGTTAGCTAGACTATAAATAGGTATAGAAGATATCTCGCTACTTATTGAATGCATTTAGCTTTATATTAGCTAGGAATACTACCTTATAAGAGGTCCTTAAATCTATTCTAAACTTCTTAGATTTAATACTATTAGCCTTATAACCCTTTACCTTAAGATCCTCTATTATTTAGAAGAATAATAAGAGAGGAGATTAAGATAGAGTAATAAGCTAGAACTTAGCTTAAGAGTATTTAAACTTATTTTGACTTAGCTAGGGCTTAGTAAGTATATTAACCTTATCTATATCTATTTATCTAATTAATAGTAACTATTTAGCTTCTCTATTATCTTTCGTATTAGTAGTATATAATATCTATTAGAGCGTTATTAACTTTATAATACTATTGTAATAGTCCCTAATATCTTCCTAGTTTATCTCTTATAAGTCGTCCTTCTATCTATTAATATTACTACTAAATCTTTAGGTTTTATTAAATTAAATATCTTATATAATAATAACTTCTTACTTAACTAAGTATTATACTAAGTATAAGTTTGAGGAGGTATAGCCTGTAAGGTATCTAACCTAAGCCCTAGTGTTAAAGCTCTAAAGTTAGTTTTTATATAGCTAGGCTTAACTAGTTATTATAAAAGCTTTATAACTATATTAACATACGTAGAAGATATTTAATATAGTAGTATTACCCTTTATAGGTCTATATAGGAGCTTATATAGTATCTTCTAGCTCCTTATTTATAATAGAGTAAATGTATAGGTATATATTACTACTATATAGATCTCTACTTATACGTATCGTAGTAGTTTTAATACTATATAAAGGTATCTAGCTTTTACTTTTATAATTATTATAATCCTCTTTTTTCTACTACTTTAGGCCTAAGTATCTAATATAAATAGCCTAATTTAAATACTAAGTATTTAAATAAGATCTTTAAGTTCTAAGTATTTTAGAATCTTATTATTATACTTAAACGCTTTAATTATTATACTAAGTTCCCTCTTGAGAGAGTCAATAAACTAAGTAAATACTTTTATTAAGGTTCTTATTAATTAACACCCAGGTAATAATCCTAGATATAACCTAATAATTAGCTTATTAATACTAATAGAGTTATAAAGCCTCTATACTCTTATTTAAAGAAGTAAAACTCTAGAGATATTTACCTCCTTAATATTAAAGTAGTAATACCCTCTCTAGGTATTTAATAGACTTAATAGATTATTTTTCCTAACTTATAAGTATTATAATCTATTATTATAATAAGTATCCCGCCTTCTACTCTTATATTACTCATTACTACCTCTAGTTAGTATCTAGCTACTTCTCTAGCGTAGCTAAGTTATAAGTACTAGTTACTACAGCTATCCTTTTAAAGCTTTCTTCTTATTAATATAGTGTATATTATCTTAAAGAGGAATTAGTATAATATCATTATGAAATGCTAGTTAGGTCTTCTTTAGTATATACTTAAGGATATATTAATTATTATCTAGGACCTTTATAATATAAGTTTTATTATATTATTAGAGGTATTACTAATCTAGATTATTATCCTAATACATCCCCTTCTTCTTTAGGTATCTATAGGATATAAGATTACATACGTTTATGTTATAATATATAATATTATTAAGGTAGAGGATAGCTTAATGCCCTTCTAATCTAACTATATTTATAACTATACATCTATATTCTTTAATTAATATTAGGTTAAATCCTATAAGGGTAAAGTCTTTATTATAAGTATTATAGCGGGTTTTAAACTAATTAAGGTTATTCAAAACATAGATTATTAATTCTAAATCTATTAATACTAATCTAAATAGCTTATAGTTATAAGCTATTAAGAATATTACTCCCTTAGGTCTAGTCCTTCCTTAGTACGGTATTAAGAGTTATAAATCCCTTATAGAGATCTTTAGATAATTAAGCTTATCTACTAATTTCCCTTTATATCTCTCCTTTACTAACCTCATTATAGCCTTATTTAGGGTCTAATATTCTAATACTTTATTAATATATATATATTAATATCTTAATAAGGGGTAATAAGATATACAATATACTCTATACTTACTAAATCCCTTCTTCTACCTATTCTATTAGTTATTAGACTCTTTACTAATTTATATATTTCTTAAATTACTTTATAATTAAGGAGGTTTTAATATATAAATAGGGCTATTAGTTACTATTAGTCTGAATACTTCTTATAATATATAACTTAAAGCTTATTAGATTAGTTACATAAGAGATCTCTCTATATATACTCTTAATAAGATTAAATAACTTTAGGGTTTTATCATTAGTATTCTTTCTATAGGTTAACTTATATATTATTACTAATAATAGAAGAAGTATTTAGTAAATAGTATAAATAAAGTTATTTAATTATTCTAACTTATTATTACTCTCTATTACTTTAATAGTTCTTAGCTCTAATTAAGTTACTTTATAATTTTTAATTTATTTAGAGGTTACATTTTATATTATAGTCTTCTCTTTACAGAGAATTTAGAGGAATTTACTATATATCTCTCTTATAGCTTTAAGCTAATAGATCTTATTAATCCCTACCCTTGCTCTTAATTAAATAATACCCTTAGTAATTAAGTTCTTTAGAATAAAATAGATTTAATAATACTTAGGATAAACTATTCCTTTAGAATCCTTAGATTAAACTATTACTTTATATAGCTCTTTAATCTCTTTTGTTTTATCTTTATATATTATTATATATAGTATATATATATATATATATATATATATCTCACTTTATTAACTTATTAAATAAGTTAGCTAGATTAGACCTAATAGGGATTATTTATTCTAAGTCCCCCTAAATAGTAATTAATATAAGAGTTAATAATACCCTTCTATTACTAAAGTAAGTATTTATTATTAAGAAGTTAGTTTTCTAAAAGTAGTTTTAGAACTTTAGCTTTATTAAAGGGGTCTTTAGGATAACCTTGAAGTCCTCTTTCTTGATATTATTTAGATCTATATACTTTTATAATCCTATTAACTTAAGTGTATATTAGGTTTAATCCTATTAGAGGGGCTAATTACTTAGATAATATAATCTAAATAAGAAGCTAGAGGCTCTAGAGGTGCTAGAAGTATTAATAAATATAGGCTTACTATAGGTTTATATATTAATAATATATAAGTAAATATAATATTACAGACTTATCTAAATAGCTTGAATTAGTATTATATATAAAAATTAGACTATTAATTATGTAATTATATAATAAAGAGTATAAAAGTAACTAAAATTGGTATATAATTATATAGAAAACTCTATATATAGACCTAGGCGGAATTTATACCTAAAACTAGCTATTATAGATACCGCCCGATTTAGCTAGATTTCGCGCTGCTTTTGCGCGCATACTGCGCCCCACCGCGCGCGCCCAGGGGGTCAATTTGACACGTATTACGCCTCTAACCCGTATGCGTTCTAATATTACGCCGCGCACAGCCCGCCTATTGCATGCAACACGGCGCCGCTTGCGGTCGTAATACTCGCCCGAAATAGCGTGATGAAGCCGTCGCGTCTGCGCACACAGGGAACCAGGAATTGCTGCACGTATTTTCAATAGCGTGCCACCTATAGAGACAGTTAAATCACTATTTATCATACTTCAACGCCAAAATGTCCACGAGGCATGAAAAGATTGTTTGTACGGAAGGATGAGGAAATTTATGTGCAGAGGAGGTCCACGAAGGCAAGTCGTGCTTTGTGGCTGCGGCCTACAGATAACAGTCTTATATGACGGTTTGAACGACTGCTGTTAAATTCGAGCGTGCAGCATATTATAATGGTCTTGCTGAGGCTGGCCGCCCAATGTGGTCTCGAAAGAAAGGCCTAATGGGGTGTTTGAAGGGCCACAGGATTCAGAACCCGGAGGTCGTCTTGCATATACGGCAGGCTTAGATGTAGGCGCCAAAATATTGAGTCACAGACACGGATTGAAATTCAAATCTAAACAGCCTCTATCGCAGGCTCTCGAGGCGGCCTCGATGTCGAGCACGAAAGACGGAGACTGGTACACGACATGACCATATCGGTGCTAGCACGCCGTCTGTATGGCCAGTGTTCATCGGTGACATGTCCGCGTATGAGAAATCGAGATGGCGTACCGAATGTCCAGTCTTGTGATGGATGAAGTAGGCGTAGGTTTGATAGCTTACATTATATGGTATCTCAATCGTACGATCAATATCCGCTCAGCAGCCTCTCATGAAAGGGCTTCGAGTTCTTTTCACATGTCTTCCTCACTAAACCAACCATCAGCTTAGAGCACTTGATTTCCACAACAGCGACCATCTCCAATTTTCCGTCCTGCGAATTTCGAACCTGCCACCGCGTGTTCAACACCACACCCATGGGAGCGACGGTGTGGACAAAAATTCCGTCATGTATGCGGGTGTACTCATTGTAGCTCACAGCGTCGCGGTGACCAAACAATGCTGGGACGCTGTCGGTCACCATGTAAGCCTTCGTCGCCTCGGTTGGGTGGATATCCTCGGGAAGCTTGACTGGAATTCGAAGATCGCAAGGCGAGAAGGATTTCATATCAAAATCGGTTCGTATGTGGTGTTCCGCATCTTGGACCAATGCAAGAGCTTTCTCGCGAGAAATGGTTGAAGGAATCGGCGTGACTTGAGTTATTGTCTCCGAAGTGTCGAACATCTTGAGTTGCGATTGTGCACGTCATGCAGGAGATTTCGAGATTCGTAGCTCGTAAAGGGGGATGGTCCCCACAATATAACCAAGCATGTTGGAGAAATTGCGGCCGGCGTGACCGAGGCTTCTGACACAAGCAGAGCTTCAATTATTCGCGAACTAACATGTGTGATTGGTTCGCTTGTTTAGAGTTTACAGCAAGACACCTTCATCGATGGGATGATTGGTTTCATCTCCAGCAATTCATATTGCCAAGACAAAGCTTACACCCCGGACGGGCCGACCCGATCAGCCGTTCATTCATCATGAGCATTTCGGATTCGAGCCTTTGCTCACATACGAGGATCGACCGCGGAACCCAGGGCTCCTTCATCGCTCCGTGAACTTGCGGCAGGCTGTCAAGCAATGTGCTCCTATTATCGCGCACTATGTCGTAGGGCAAAAGCACGCTAATGTCGGGTAGACAGTTTTGGGCAATCTTTGGGCAGTCTGCTCGTAGTGAGCATTGCTTTAAGCCTCGAGGTAGAGTTGAAGCGTTTCGACGCTGGGAATGGCCGTAATGGGTGTTACTAGGATTTGCTTAAGAAATTGCCCCTCCAACAGATATCAGATTAGTTACAGGTTAATCGTTGTTTACCTAGGAAAGGATCACAGATATATACGTTTCGCATGCGAACGTGCATTATCACAAGAAGCACATTGCTTGATCTGCCAATTTTAATGCCGAAAGGAATCCCAATAAAGTAGACTTTTGTGCACGGGATTATATAGTACCAAATCGGTGTGACGAAGGGGGCGGTAAGTCCTGGTTGAGTTCAGCTGATGGGTCGGCCATATAGACAGCTCATCTCACTCTTTCTCTGCAATAACTTGAGCAGGCGTTCCGGGCTCTCAGATTTGTCCGGTTAGCTCGCGTTATCGGACAACTTTCTGTTGAGGCCCACAGGAACCTGGCCGACGAACGCCTCCACATCACGTCCGCCCTCCCTTTCATCCGATCGTTCTCAGTAGACGACGAGTCTGTTGATGCCAATTAGCGGTAATGGCCGACCCGCTTGAGGGGAGATGCGAATAACCATAGTACCGCCGAAATAGTGTTCCGAAGGTGCAAATACACCCCCATGCTTTTCTTAGGTTTATATAACGTAAAGTATTGCTTTTTTAGGCTAAAGTAAGCAAATTTTACTTCCTATAGTAATCTCTATATAAGTTAAAATTAACTAGCTCTAAATAAACTCTAAGTTAAGAGCTAGAGCTTCTTCTATCTATTAATTAAGAATATCTCTTTCTAATTGTACTAACTCCTCCTCTATAAGAGATTCCTATATTACTTATAGTATTAGCTATAAATACCCCCTATAAAGCCTATAGATAATTAAGTACTTAATTATTTATATATATAAATATAAGCCTATTAGTAATTACTAAAGCTAATTAATTATAAGCTAAATTATATATAAAATTAAGTATTAAAAAGCTTCTCTCTAATAGGATTGATATAGTAACATAGCTTAGTATTTATAGCTCGTATAGGGCTACGTTTAACTTCTAGACCTATATATACTTCTATACTATAAGAGGGTGTAAGGGATTAGGATTACAGCGCCGAGCCTCCGCCGAAGTTTAACTGCATTAGTCAGCCGAGCTGAGCCCTAAAAAGGGCTCCGCGCGCACAAGTAGCTAGAAGGGCTAACTTATCTTCTATAATACAACTAACCCCTATATTACTACTACTCTTTCCTTCCCTAGCCCAGCCTTTTATAGGCTATAACCTCATAATTAGATAAGTTCTACCTAATTAATAGGCAGCCGGCTCTAGAATAAGCAGCAGTATGAGATCGGGCCTCCGCTAAGGCATCGCTAGCGCCTCCGCGCCTAATAAGCTAAGCCCTATCCGCGCGCCCTACGCTAGTCTCTAAGACCCCTGAGACCTAGGCTGCGAATATAAATACCCTCTAGTATACCCTTATAGAACCCTCGCTAAAGACGGTACGCTAGCCTAAATCTGCGATTAGCTAATAGTAATAAAAGATAGTAATACCCTACTAATTAATACCATATCTGCTAGCAGCTCGCTAGGCCCTTAGCAAGCCCAGGCAGCCCCTGCGAGAGGTATACGGATCGCAGAGGATAGCGTTTTTAAGCTATATATATTAGAAGATAAATAAACTACTACTACTAAGCTCTCGGGTATTAGTAGGTAAAGCCTGCTAGCTATAGGGAAAAGCCTGAAGCTAGGTAGAAGCTACGGTAACTAGGTGAAAGACCGGAAGGCCTGGATATAACTAATCACATATACTATAGAGGGTTCAAATCCCCGCGTAGGCATATAAAGCCTGCTAGCTATAGGGAAAAGCCTAAAGCTAGGCAGAAGCCGTAGTAACTAGGTAAAAGACCCAAAGGCTTAGGAGAGACCGCGCTATAGAGGGTTCAAATCCCTGCACAAGCATATAAAGCCTGCTAGCTATAGGGAAAAGCCTGAAGCCAGGCGGAAGCCGCGGTAACTAGGTGAAAGACCTAAAGGCCCGGATATAACCAATCATATACGCTATAGAGGGTTCAAATCCCCGCGCAGGTATATAAAGCCTGCTAGCTATAGGGAAAAGCCCGAAGCTAGGCAGAAGCCGTAGTAACTAGGTAAAAGACCTAAAGGCCTAGATATAACTAATTATAAGCGCTGCAGAGGATTTGAATCCCCGCGCAAGCAGGAGTTTTATAGATTATCAGACTTGGAGACCAAGCCCTCTAGAGGGGGGGTAATTATAAGGGATTAGAATTATAGCGCCGAGCCTCCGCTGAAGTTTAACTGCATTAGTTAGCCGAGCCGAGCCCTAAAAAGGGCTCCGCGCGCATAAGTAGCTAGAAGGGCTAACTTGTCTTCTATAATATAACCAACCCCTACGTTACTACTGCTCTTTCCTTCCCTGGCCCGGCCTTTTGTAGGCTATAACCTCACAGAGGGCTCTATATAGCCGCTTAAAAGGGGTTTATTAAGTTAAATAATAAGCCTATAGATATATATAAGTTAAGGATCTTAATATAGTAGGCGTTATAATAAGTAGTAGTTAGGCTAAGTCTTTCTAGCTAATTAAATATAGGAACTTACTTATTAATACTAAATATATATAATATATTAGTAAGTAGGAGGGTAGTAGTAATAATTTTAATTTTAGTTACTTATTTAGCTTAGTAGGTATTAAATACTTTAAATATTACTACTTAGTTAACTTAATATATATTAATAGCATATTAGGCCTTATAATAATACTAAATACCCTCTTAATAGGTAAGTATATAACTAGTATAGAATTAATTAGATTCTTAAGTCTTAATAGCCTTACTAATAGGCTTAAGTAGGTTAATAGGAGTCTCTATATAGAGCTAGAAAGATTATTACTAATAATATTAACTAGTATATTAATACTACTAGGGTTAATACTCCTTATAATAGAGCCTTATTAGCTAGTAATATTATTAAAGTAGATATAATTAAGGAGGGTACCCTTTAAATAGAATATTAATAATAAATAACGCTCTATACTTCCCTATTAAGAGAGAAAGTAAGTAGGGCTTTAGGCTTACTATAAATAGTAACTTAGATTTATTAGAAATAAGCTAATCATAACTTGAAGTTATAGAAGTAACTAATAATAATTAATACCTTCTTAATAATTAGCTACTATATAAAAAGGTTTATAATATTACAAATAAGACGCTTTAGCCTATAGGCGTTATAGAGGATAGAAATAATATACTTAGGGCTTAGTTAATAAGTAGTCTCTTAATATAGAGCCCTTAAAATACTATTTATATTAATAATAAAGCTATTTATCTACTTAAAGTTAGAAATACCCTTAATAGTAGAGACCTCTTTAAGGATAAGAAGGAGCTCTTAGGTGCTCTATACTATATTATTGGAATAATTAGTAATCTCCTATTTATATTAGAAGAAAATAGTACTACTTAATATTATAATAGAGATATAAATAACTAATATAATTATTACCATTATCTTTAGAGCTATTAAACATACGGTAAAGCTTTAATAGTAGCCTGAACTTTATAATAGTAGTTATTATAAGTATAAGATAAAAATATCTTATAGAAGCTATAAGATAATAATAGCTTCTAGCTAGATTAAAGTATAGTACTCAAGTTATAGGTCTAGTCGTCTTTATAGAAAGTAAAAGAGTAACTATTAGCAAAAGTAAAAGGGGAGTATAATAATTTAGCTAGTCTATTAGGTTACTAAAGCTATTACTAAATATAGTTATAATAGTAAATATAATTAATAGCTAGGTTTAAGTTTAATATTAGAAGTAAATATTATAATAGTTAAGGTACTTCTACTATTAAAATATACTAACTATAATAACCTAGCTATAATATTTATATTACTCCTTCTAGCTCCTATTATTATACTTATAGTATAAGTAAAAAGACTACTTAATAAGAGTAGAATTAAGGCCTTATAAGGCTATTATAATATTAGTAGTAATAATAATAATATAGGTATTATAAGAGGAAAAAAAGAGCCTAAAGTTTAGCCTAATTATAATTATTAGGTTAGGTTAGCTTTATACTAGCTTAGTTAGGTAAAGTAGTAAGTAGTACCCCACTTTTCCTGCTTTTTTTAGCTAATATAAAAGCACTACTTTTTTAAGAAAAAGCAGAAAATTCGGAACACTAATCAGTACATCGACGGGCAATATATGTGACAAAGCCTAGCTCTATACTTGTAGTCTCCACTGACCACAATATCAATAGATAAAGAACCATAGTCTTGTTGGGGCCGAAGTCGCTCCTTAGTTAGATAGAATAGCACGATTGCTGTTGCGGCTATATTGCCGCGCGGCCCGGCGGCATTTAACCCTTCTAGCTTCGCTACGGGCTATGGTATTTCGTATGTACTTAGTATTATAATTAACTTATATAACGGTATCTGCTTCAGAGCGCGCAGGATTCCTAGATTATATATGCTAAATATATATATACTCCTATATTTACTCTTCTATGAACTAGTATAGTCTTAGTATATATCTATATTCTACATTCATATATATATTCTCTCTGTTTTCTACTTAGACGTCTCTAATATATATAATAGTTTTTAGCTCTATTTCTATAGAGATAGCATAAGACTCTAAAAGTACTTCATAAGCTTAGTCTTAATTTTAATAACCTAGTATATATAATCTCTAGGGAATATTATCTTTTATTAGTAATTCTATTTTATACTAACTAAGGGGATATCTCAGTACCTTATATATAGTATACTTATATTATAACTATAATAATCTAGATATTAAAACGACTCATAATAGTAATCTCTACGCAGAATTTAGCGGTTATGGAGGTATATACGTATATTCGCGCCTCTAAAATTCAGCTGCTTGGTTAGTGAACTGGGTATGTATCTCAGATAGCGGTGGTGCCTGACAATTGCAAGTGTGTTTTGCTGACGAAATCAGTGTCGTTTTGACACAGCCCCTGAATTATGGAATACGGTCAATTGCGCAGCTATATATGGACGCACATACCATGCTTTTTGCCAAGACGATAATGCGTTGGTCGGCAAGTAAAGAAACTCTCAGAAGCAAAGAAACTCCCAGAAATTGCACGCTGTGGATGTCGCAATGATAGTTTCTTAGTAACAAATATAAGCCCGCTAAGGCCATTGTAAATCACGAGTACGACTGGTCTCGTGGAGTTACTACGATGACTCGTATGTAGATTTGGCACCAGCCCATCACTCCATCACCCGTCATCTTATGTGCCGTACTTGGCCGAGGACCCCCATTTCTCTATGAGCTATTGAGTTTAAAAACTGTGAAAGTTGGGAGTCGCTGCGGGTCAAGATTGAAGAGATGATAGCTCGTTACATGATGGAGAACCGAACTCATATCTTTGGTGAGCCGCAAGCTGATGGGTGGGTGTTGGACTTTGATTTGATTCCAAGAGAGCCAGGGTGTAGTAGGAAAAAGAGCTTGTTTGCTCAAAGAGTTTTAATCTTGAGTCAATATTCATTGATAATAATTGTGTGGTTATTTGGACCCAGCTAGTTTTCGTTTTGGCCGCTCCAATTGCGTTCATTGCAACAGCTCGTACGAAAATGTCCTGCTTATGGCTTCCTCTAGCGGCAGTTACATTCCACATCTGCCTTTTCAATGCCCTGATGGTCTAGCGGTATGAATCTTCCTTAGGGTTATCACTTTGACAACCGTACTTGGGAGAGGTCCCAGGTTCGATGCCTAGTTAGGGCCTAAAGCTTCTGCTGCATTTAGTTGAGACGCGCTATAGTTTCCTTTTCATTGAAAAGGCAAAGATCAGGGGTAGAGAAGTCTAGTCAGTAGGCCAAGCGAAGAGGAACATAAGCAGGCTTAGCTATTGCTATAAGGGGAATACAGCTGTTGATGTTAACAATATTGATATGCCTGTTGCAATATCTAGGCGCGTTTAATAGACTAAACCTTAATGCTCCCCGAAAGCCTGGTTTCCGCATGTTCCCGAAGCTAATCACGTGGAGAAATCTTCGGACGAAACAAAGATCGGCTGAATCTGAATTGCTGACACAACATCAGCCACTTTTCCGTCGCATCCGTCCGTCACATGGCCTGAATCAGTCTGCCAGACGGAACTGCTGAGATCCACTCAGTTGGCTCGACAGCTGCTGAATTTTTGGAACATGGAGCGCTTGGCATAACTTTGGGCGTGCAGGAAATCCTGTGTGGCAGACAAGAAATCTCAAACTACTAAGCCACCATTCTTTGGTTTCTCGTAAAATAGTACGTGCTGTGTGGTTCAACTACCTTGAAAAAGAAAGGGACGCCAATGTCCCGCGATAGAACCCAATACGAAATTACGGGCAAGTGTCGTCTGGGCTAGTTCATGTGGTCGCCATTGCCATCGAGCTGCGAAACCCATCATTCGCGAAGAGAGGCACCGGTTCGCTGATGTGCTCGATCTAGTGAAAACAACGCCTTCCGTTCAGGTTACCAGTAAAATAGTTCCTCCTGAGACAGAGTAGCGCGACCCCCTGTCATGGTAACCTGAATCATCTGAGCTTTGAGACGAAGACACTAGGGCTCAGCGGTAGTACCGGTGTCTTGACAACATCAAAACATTCCACCTGGGCTGGCTAACTATAGACCGAAAGGCGATGAGGAAAACAGTCCACCGCCGTTGCGAGCCGCCGCAGCACACAGAGTCTCATCGGATTTGAACGAAATAGACAGCTTCATCGCAGTTTCGATAGTTGCGTCATGAGTTCTTGCGATTCCTACTGGTCGACAAGCCAATCTGCACAAGCTGCTTCCCCGGTGAAGCAGGCACAACGTAGAACTCAAGCGACAGAAAGCATCTCAAATACTGGTATATCTCTATAGACTCTATTTGACGTTGTCCAACGTCGCGTGTGCTCCAAGGGATATCCAGTCTCAAAACCTGTAGATGACGCTGGGCCTGATGATAGTTAAAAGCCCGGCTTTCTGACGTCATATGCGAAATCGCTCAATGCTGGTTTCACTGCACTCATTTTCTGTTGTTTCCAAAAGTCAGAGATCCTGCATCTTGGGTCAAAGCCTTAGTGAAGCTCATGACGACTGTCGTCGATGGTGAAAGTCGCACTTTTGGGCGTGTTCGGGTCGAAGACGGACGTGTTCGACCGGATAGTCGTGGCCCTGGTACCCTCGGACTTGAGAGATCGTCGGCCTCCTGATATAGGACGTAGCTCTTCGGTGATGGCTGAGCGATCGGTCTTGCTGGACTTTGACAGAGTTTGACGAGTCAAATCCACAAGTTTGGGGGAGAATCTAGAGACAACCTGTCTGGCAGCAGGCATGCAAGCGACGAATATGCCCACGCACAGCTCGACATAGGACCAGGTGATGCCCCAAAGTGCGTCAGCTATAGGTTGAGTGTGTCAGCATCAACTCTTCGCGTTGAGGAACCGTGTCAAACTTTGGGGAATGGCTGACCAGTGATGTTGAAGGAAGTGGCGAAAACCAATAAGCTTTGGACGCGAATGATACTCACAATGGTGAGACTGGGAGGAAGTAAGCTTGTTTTGAAGGTCTTGAAATAGTGAAAATGCTTAGACTTACAACACGCCTACACCAAACATCGCCATAACACCGATCTTCTTCTTGCGGGGGAGATTGAGCTTGTACACTTGCGATGCAGGCAAGATAAGCATCCAGACATCCAAAGCAATATTGAATGCAACGTGAGTGAGCCCAATCTTGTTGAGGTCGACGCACTTTCCCTCATGCTCGCCATTCCAGCCATTCCAGTAATGGTCGAGAGGTTGGCATTGAGCCAGACTGAGGATGATGTACGCCGCTCCTAGGAGAAAATTGAATCCTTGGGTACACAAAAGCACTGTTCGGAATGATCTGATGTTGAAGACCCGTAGATATAGATACAGTATTGAGGCCTTGATCACCGCAAGATCAAGGATATAGGAGACTTGCAGGACGAAGAAAAGCTGTTGGCGGTCAGCGGGGAAATGGCACAAGGCGGCATGTCTGTAGTCATGGTACCTCTCACCTTCAAAAACATTGTGATTTCGTGGGGTTGCAACGTCCAGATGTCCTTTCCGAGTCCATAACTCTCAATTACTGGCCATCGTGTCAGCTTATAGTTTGGCAAAAAGTAATAAGTTGAGTCAGACGTACTGATGAAAACCAGAGGAAGGAATGGTATGAAGAATAGCTGCTTCAAGTCAACACGCGAACTTTGGAACAAGGCATGACAACTCATGAATCCATATACAAATGCCAACACAATGGCTGTATCTTCAGCGCCCCAAGGCGACAGACGAAGAACCCTTGCCGTCATCCGGACGGCCAGAAAGACCACTGGTAGTATAAGCAAGAAGATGATTGTATACCTCGCCGACCTTGTGTTGTCAGTGAGGGGAAATCCGCACGCGGACCACGTGAGGTTCTGCACAGTCAATGCCTCTGTGACTGTGCACGTCGACTTCACGCAATCTCCCACGAAGCCGTTGAATGTTGGATTGGTACACAGGCACGTAGTGTTATCGATCGTACAGGGCGATTGAGGAAGAGCCTGGACAGCGCAGGTAACCTGGTAGACGGTTCAGTCAGCGATCGGATCGTCAAAGATGCAACCGAGGGGTGGAACGAACTGCGCTTTGGGTGCGGAAACAAAAGCATCCGTAAATGCAGACCCCGACACCAGCCTCTGGAAACCTGTGAATAGTAGTAGCGAGACTAGGGAAGCCTTCATCGTGCCGTTGGAAGCCTCGCCGGTGGGATGGGCCGCGAGTGCAACGAGACAGAACAGAGCGAACGTGGCGGGCCACATCACGAATTGACTTCAGCTGGGTGGGCATGCTGGCAATTATGAGCGGTGCGTCCTTCTCGAGGAAACCAGCCAAAGGGCCTGGACGTGTCTACGGTGTATCTCTTCGCCCCTCCATCTGCCGCAGCAGCAAGCGTTATCTATCTTTAAGGGGGACTCGAACCAACGCTTGCTACAAAAGCCTCAAAGGGGGACAAGCACGCGGGCTCTGGAGTAGCAGGCCGCTGTCATTACTAGTTCCGTAGCTGTCACTCTGGAGCGTCTGCCACGGTTTTTGGGGATTTCAGTGACTCAGGTGATTCTTGTGCCCTGTCTTGCTTGTCCTCGCGAGCTGTGGCTGAGACAAGAGCTGTTTTTCGAGGAGCCTAGGGGGTCGTTCTATGTGGTCTTGGATATGGGGACGTGATTGGGTGCTGCTGGTGGTTTGTGGCGCACCGGGGAACAATCTCCCGCGTTGCTAACCTCTTTGCAGCTGTGTAAGTCCGCTTGAAATGCCTCGGAAACCAGAAGATCTGCATTCCTTGACGTTGACAAGTCAAATTCGTTCTGGGATTCGGCCGCTGAAGAAACCTGTACTGCTACCGGAATGCGGGAATATCTCAAGCCACCGGCCTTTGTCATTCTCTCGCCACGTGTCTAGCACAGCGTCGATTCTCCAACCCGAAGCCTCATGGAGAGTTTTGTGGCCTGACGTTATATTCAAACAACAAAGCTCTCGCGGTAGGTAAGCTCTATCCTTCCAGGCCTTTTAGGCCTGTATGACAGCTGGCTCAGGATAGCTTATCAATATATGCTTTGCCAAGTAAAAGGCCCGCCCGTTGGTCCTGTTACTGATACTCCATCCTACGATGAAGTAAACCGGATCCGGCGTTTTAAGGCAGTCGAAATGGCGGCAGACTCCTCAGTAGTCCCTGAAGTTGGAGCAGCGGCACCACTGCGTCGGTCTCGTATTCGTACGTGTACGAGGAGACGATTACTTGTTCCTCCACTTCTTCTCATCGACAGGCTGGCAGATTGTAACCTTCATTCTAGTAGATCAGGGGTCTTTCAATCCTTCCTCCCACTTTCTCCGCTACAATGTTATGAGGCAATGCCGACTGTCCGTCCTTGCCCGAACCCGAACCCCTCGCGTTTTTCCATTTGTGGGCCTTCCCCGATGTATCACCCACGGGGTTTCCCCGTGTTGATGATCTCGCGAGGGCGGGCCATCTCCGCAACCCCGGCCGCGACGGATCCCGTCCGCATTCTCGCGTTTCACGCCGCGGACGTTCTCCGTGTAGACGTCTCAAGCTAGAATTCAGCGAGACATCCGTTGCGCCCATGCAAAATGTCGGAAGCCCTCCCCCCCTGTCAGCATTTCATGCAGCACGCGAATCGAAACTCGTTTCTACTCTTCCTTCGGCCAGATCAGACGAAGTTTTGTACACGACACATCGAGACATCAGAGGGCACCAGATCAACACAAGAGAAACGAAACATTGAATCAGAAAGTTGCTTTTGAATTCGTGTCGTTATTTGGGCATATTGCATTCATTATATGCCCACTTTTGGTTTCAATCATCAGACGCTTCCATCATTCGTTGTGTCTAATGCTACAATCTAGACATCGCTCCTCTTCTCGTTGTGCACCGCCACACCCTGGACACCCTCTGCAGCCTCTTGCTTCTCGTCGTGGATGATGTCACGCGCGTCGGCATCCTCGTTGCCGTGAAGACCGATCCTGTACCAGGGGAGCTCGAAGAGGTTGTTCATCGACTCCAAGGACCTTCCGGCGGTCTCGGGGACGAAGAACCACACCCAAAGGCCGCCGACGAGGGTGATGGCGGCGAAGGTCCAGAAGGTGCCCTTGGGAGAGATGCCGCCTTGGCTGGTAGAGAGCAGCATGTTGGGGAGGGCACGGCTGTTGCCGTACTGGTTGGCGAAGTGGAGGGTCATGGCCCAGGAGGTGGCGAGGGCACGAACGCGGAGGGGGAACAGCTCGGCGGTCAGGAGGTACTGCATGGAGTTCCAGCCGAGAGCCCAACCGATGCCGGAGATGTAGATCATGGCGATGGCGCCGCGGCTCACACCAACGAGGTTCTCGGGGAGCTTGAAGCTCTTGTCGACACCCAGGAGAGGGACGGAGGTAAGGAAGCCGGCGATGTAGAACATGGAAATGGCTTGCAGGGTGATACCGATGAGGAGGGCACGCTTACGACCAATGACGTCGACCAGGAACAGCGCGCAGAGGACGGCGGCGATAAGCTTGACGACACCGAAGACGGCGGTGATGAGCAGAGTCTGGTCTTCACCGTGGATACCAAGGAGCTTGAACAGGTCAGGGGCGTAAAGGGTGATGCTGCCGGCTCCGGACCATTGGGAGAGGAACTGGACCATGGTGCTGAGGTAGAGACGGTACAGGGTGCTGGGGACGAGGAAGAGCTCCTTGACCTTGCCGTACCAGGTGGAGCCCTTGGAGGCCTCGAGCTCCTCGTGGTGAGCGGCCTGGATGTTGTGGATCTCGCGAGTGACATACTCATCGTCGACCGAAAGGTGACGAAGGTGGGCCATGGTCGCTGTAGCCTGCTCGATCTTGCCCTGCTTGACGAGGAAGCGGGGAGACTCGTACTGGAAGAAGGTGAGGATGAAGATGATGCCGGCGAACATGATGTGCAGCGAGGTGGGCACGAGCCAGCGGTTGTGGGTGTTGTCACCGAGGTTAATCTGGCAGCCGTAGTTTGTGAAGTAGGCCAGCACGATGCCGATATAGACGAAACCTGAGAAGACGCAGGTGCACAGGCCGCGGACGGAGGCCGGGGCAATCTCAGCGAGGTAGACGGGGCCGACGACGGGCGTCTGGCCGACACCGATACCGGCAATGAAGCGACCGGCGTAGACGGCGCCGAGTGACCCGTTGTTGCCCATGAAAATGGCAATACCGATGATCCAAATGACGCAAAGCTGACGGGTAGCCCAGATACGGCCGATCTTGTCGCAAATGACGAAAGCACTAATCCGTTGGTGTTAGTCGAGGCAGTAGAGTTGGGCTACTTAAAAGGGGCTTACATGAGAGCACCAGCGACGGAACCGATCTGGACCATCGAGGAGACGTTGGCCTTGATGTTGGTCTTCTCGACGGCGCTGTATTGGTCGTAGTGGATGTAACGTTGGAAGTCCTTGGAGCCGAAGGCACCAGAGATGAGACCCTCATCGACACCACGGGCGGCGCCCAGGAGGCCAAATGAGACGACTGCGAACCATAGTCGCCAGTTGAAGACGCCCTTGGGCTCTCCGAGGTCGCCGAGCTTGAAGACGTTGACGGGTTTCTTGACACCGCCTCCAGCCATCTTGGAAGCTGATGTTTTTTTTCGGTGCTCGCACGGGAAGAGTCGGTGACGGGCTGGGAAAAAAAGAGACAAGAAGGAAGGGGTGTTGAGGTTGAGATGAACACGACGGTCGAGGAACAGGAAACCCGTCGAGAGGGTGTGAGAGGGTTGGTATTAATACCCAGAAATATCTGGGGAGGTCCGGCAAGGGATCAGAGGATATACAGCTTACATGAACAACTCAGATCACAAATGCAAACTACGCACGCGCGTGTACACGACACACACGACTGGATTCCCCGCCCTTTGCATAATGACAGCCCGCGGCCAATGCGACCCGTGGGAACATGGTCGAGGACATGGAGAACTTGGTCGACCGACCAATCGCTCAACTTCCGATCCACCATCGTGAAGAAAATGCGAGGGCAGGAACGAACGGGTGCTGTCCTTGCTACGAGACTAGGCAAGGATGGCCCGAGATAAGAGGATGGGGGTGAACATGGAGATGCGTGGGGAGGAAGACAGGCGGCAGCTTGCCCCTATCCGGCCGTGGTGCCGCGCGCGGCGGGTTGGGGGAGTTGGGGAAGAGGGAGAGAGGAGGACAGTGGGCTTGAGTCCGGGGTCCTGGGTAGCGGCATGTTCTCCGCTGTCTGTCTTGCTCACATTGCAGGACGCGTACTGATCTTGGTGAGGTTTCGTTCTTTTTCTCGGCGCTTCCTGCCGGTATCTCGCAGGTTTTAACCCACAGTGGTACGCGTATAGAGTCAACACGCACCACCGCCCGCTGCTCGGGTTGCTGAAACGGGCAAACGGACTCTCGATTTGTTGATGGCAACGGGCTCAGATGTTCGGAAGTTGGCTTCGAACGTTGATACGACGGAAAACCGTATTGATTCCAACGGAAAACGCTCTGATACAAAGTCTAAACTTCAGAGCTGAGCGCCTGCCTCGGAGAATTGGGATAACTCTCTTGTGAATTCAGATGATCGTTTACAGCTCTGGGATAGCCCATGGCACTCGACAGCGGCCATCGCTCCGTACATCACAACCGAGAGGCTCGTATTGTCACGTTTAGAGTGGCGACCTGCTAGCAGCTCGGGATCTACGCAAGTTCCCGTGATGTAACACACCAAGAGATAATGCGACGGAGCCTAGCCTGCAGTAGTCTCTCGACTGAACCGAAGCTCGTCGCTCGAAAGAGCAACGCTGCTTTACAGATTTTGTGCGCTGTTGGTGGTTGGCGTTGCAAATTTGGCTCGGTGGTGGTGGACACGACAAAGCCGCTTCAAGGCTTGTCTGTACCGGCAGGAGTGTCACTGGACTGGACCAAGGGTCGGACGGAGGACGATCCTGCCAGCGCCAAGCGACGTGATGTTCCTCGGGAACGCGATGCCAAGTACGCAGCCAAGTCGGGGGGCCTTGCGGTAGGGTGCGGCATCCAAAGAAGGCTGAATGAAGCACGCACCCCTGTTGTGGGTGGTAGATATCTCCGCATTCTCCGCGCCTGGGAGGTTTGGAGACGACCATTTTCCCCGCAGCGCCCTCGTTCCCCAAACATTTCGGGAGGAACAACTGCTTTGTTATGACTCGTCGAAGAGAGACAGTTCCAGTTTGCAAGAGAACGGTGAGGGAAACGGCCAGAACCGACCCTCCCGATCCTTGACAAATGTATGTGGAACCCTGAGTGGGACCCAGCAGCCAGTCTGATTGCACGGGATGACAGAAAGACTGCCACTCCCTGGTTCCGTTTCTCTCAAGTTCGTGCTGAAGCAGGCCGCACCGTAGCTTGCCGCCGGCCGGGTGGGCCAAGCCGGGCCACTTTGGGACTAAGTCGACGGGGTTTGTCCGCGCTTGCAACTGCCGTTCGGCCATCTTCCGTGAGGCGACTGCCCGTCTGCCACCTCGCCCGACCACAGACTTGCGGGTCAGAATCGAGTCATACTGGCAGTATCACCCTCGTATTTTTCTCCGATTATTTTTGCAATGTGACATGAAAAGAAATGCAGATGACGAGACCGGACCTGTCGGCCCTCGACCGATAATTCGCCTCTCGCGGTCCAATTCCATCGCTCCCGTGGCATCTCTTCCCCTCAATCCGCCAAACGAGATGGATCTTGCTCGAAAGCGACCCCGTAGTTTAAGCTTACTACATTCATGCGGTCTCGGCCAACCAGGACCGCGATGATTGCCCATTGAACACGCCGGTGATTCGTGAGCAGGTTGCTCGTAGTGTTCCGGAGGTATAAATATACCCCTACGCTTTTTTAGGCTTGAGTAAGTATATCTCGCTCAGGCTTTACTAAGGCCTCTAGTTAGCTAAAAATAAGTACCTTAAGCCTAATTAAATAGGTATATCTACAGGAGAAAATATAAAAAATAGAGATGTTTAAGAACTAAGACCTTGAGAAGAATAAAAATATAATTTATAATTATTTATAAAGCTTATATAAGTTGAATACTATATAATATAATGATTAGTTATACTTATTATATTATTTATATTATATATATTAGAGGCTATAGGTTTTAATCCTACTTATTATAAATTTATAATACAAAGATTTAGAGATAGTTATAGATAAGAAGTTTTAAAACTTTAGAATTCTTTCTAGAATAAGTAGTTATATTAAATTAAAATGACCTCTAGTAGTCCGAATTAGGCTTAATGCTATAGATAAGTAGTTTCTTTCTACTCTTTTAAGCTAATATAAAAGCACTACTTTCTCTTTAGAAAAAGCAGAAAATTTGGAAGACTAGTTGCTTGAGGATATCCGAGACACCTATGCCCCCGTTTCCTACTACTTCCTCGACCCCGTCTCCCCCCGAACTAACTCCCCAGGTCCTCTATCTTATTTCTGACCTGTCCAACCCCAGAGTCTCCACGGAGAAGCTTCCTTCAATGGAGAGAGAGTGTGTGTGTGGGGGGGGGGGGGGCTCAGAGGGGAATATCTAAGCGCTCAACTCATAGCGCGAGGGCGCGAACTTCCACCTCCCACGCGAGGACGCACGCGCACATGCCCAGAGGCCGCCTTCCCTCATCAATTCGAAAGTTCCCTAGTTGGGGGAGCAGCCCAGCCGACTTATGGCGAAAAGAGACGTGGATGTAACTTGTCAGTTTGCGGAGTATGATGAGCCATGCATTCTGAACCTCATACGATGTCCAAGACTTTGGGAGTCAATGTTGGTCACAGGCTTTACGCAAAATTTGTAAAAGATGGCTCATCACACTGCGTCAGGAAATGGTATTCACCGACCTCGGAGTCTGCTTAGACAGCGAGACGGCGAAGATTCGCAGACCGCTGATTTTGTTCTGTGCGCGTTACGCGGTCATCAATTAATTAATTCATCCCCCCTTTTCTCTCGCTATTGTTTACGTGGTCAAATTTCCCCTGACACCAGTCAGTCCTTATTCATTTTCGCTTACTACAACTGCTTGTTCGTGGTGCCTCTACCCTCCTCAAGCATGCGCGCGCCATCGAGCTCCGTCTCTCCTGCGGCATCTTGGAGATTTTCCTCAGGCTGCAGTGCGTCCTCTGACCCATCGTCCTCGGCGAACCCGTCGCGTTCGTACAATCCGAGCCACTTGGTCTCGGTGCACAGTCTCCAGTGACTCTCCCCGTAGAACTCAACCCATTTCTGAGCAAAGTCCGTGTCGAAGATCTTCATCAGAAGCATCTGGTGGGGATCCTCGTCGACACCGCACGTCTCGCACGGGGCGAGCGAAGTAGCGTGGCCATCGTCGTCTTCCGAGAAGAGCGTGAGGATGTGGCCGCACGAGCCGAAGAAACAGACGCATGGCTCCGCGGCATCGGGACAAACCTGACGACGCGACACCACCACGTGCGCGCCTTTGCACCCCTTTCGCGGGTGGCCGTGAACGGCGGCCGTGCAAGATGCGGAGGCGATCCACTGGATGCACATGGTTTGCTTTCGGTTCTTAGTGCGAGGGAATTTGGGTTCAGCTGATGATGTCTTGTTGATGTGTGTAACAGTGCGGTTTCTTATGTCGTAACCCGAGATGCGATGCGACCTTTGGTTGCGTTCTGGTTCAGCAGCAGGGGACAGCAGTCGACTTGGGGTGGCTAAATACCAGAGGGCAGGGTGAATCATCCTGGTGACAATCACTTTGTTCATGATGCTTCCCGGTCACGGTCATTGTGGTCAGTTTGTTCTCGGCAAGTTGTTCAAGACTATGCTTTCTTTGTTTCCCAAGAATACGTCTTTCGCATGTTTTCGAGTTTCAAAGACAACAAGTCGAATTCAATGTTGTTGTTGTTGTTGTTCTTCTCAATTGAATGGAAACCATAATGGCGCTGTGAAGGACGTTCATAGAAGCATGCCAAGGTGTCCTTGGCAGTCGACGTCCAAGCCTCCAAGCCTCTTGGCACCGTACGGACGGGTCCAGCCAGAGCCTCAACTCACCCAACCCCCCAAGACACATATCATACATATAATTAGCCAAAGTATTCTTGCTACGTCGATGAACACATGAGCCGAAGGATTCAACGGGCACGGGCATATCCTTTAACCTAACTTGAGTCCCAGAAACCGGGGTCGAGAAAGCGTGCCGCATAGCCGTGGCAGGTGTCCAACGCGCGCCGCCGTCGGAGAATAAGTCCCCAAGGATGTGTTCCCCGCGTCAGAATTAACCAACCTGAGAAACAAAATATCCCGTCAGAAGTTATAACAGGCCAGTGACTCCGAATCAGGAACATCACCCCTCGTCCGTCCGTCCGTCTCCCATGGACCCGGACATGATGACATGACCCCCAGCTTCACGGTAGCCAACGCCGCACAATCCTCGAACTTTCCCCAGCTCTCTACGCTCCCCCAACTTTCCCCAACTCCCCCAAGAGACCCCTCGCCTTCTCCGTCCTCTCGTCGTCGTACCCCGCAAAATGCACCAGTCTCTCCAACGCCAACTCCGCGTACCTCCTGCCTGTTTCGACCTCGCCTACGAGTACATAAGCCCGCGCGAAGATGTCGTAGAAGTCGCCGAGTTGTGCTTGAAGTCCTTCTTTGTCTGATATTTCTTCCACTTCTCTCGCAAGCCGGGCTAGCGTTGCCCGGGATTTGTGGAAGACGGGGTTGTTCAGCACCGAGACTATCTCTTGCATACGTCCCCGGCGGGCGTCGGAGGCAGCGACGGCGTCGGCTGAGCTGCAGAGGGAGCAGCTGCACTCAAATCCCCATTCTTTGAGCGTCATCTGGCGGTCCTTGTAGTTCATGTTCAAAGGCGAGTCTGGTATCTCATTAGTTGGGCTTCATGACCCGAGACGACTGGGTTTCTAACAGCTGATGGTTAGCTCTTCGCCGGGCTGGATATCGCGATATGCTACAACTTCTAGGGTTAAACTTTTCGACGAGAAACGCGTGATTGAGCTTCAATGCTGTCAGTGACGTATTCCCAGGATCCTAGCTACGAGACAATATCATCGTCTTAAACGTACTTTGGCCTGCACGCATGATTGATTCTCTGTTTCCTCGTGAGTAAAGCCTCCCTTTATCATTGACAGCTTGTGACATGTGTCTTACCGCAACTTCTGGAAACAAACCATAATGGCTGACGTTGTTGAAGGTGACACCAAACGTGTTTGTTCGAATGATATCCTCCAGCACATGCCCCCCGGTGCTCCTCGCGAGTCCAAAGACCTCAACCTGGTCTTTCATGGGCAGTCGGACGAACCCCTCTTCCAAAACCCACAGAGCTTCGCCTCTATGAAGTACCTCGAACATTTCTTTCGAGACAATTTGCATCAATCTCGGATGTTCCCGCAGGATGAGGTCGCCGGCATGGATCCTTGACGTGGCCACGGCGCCTAAACCTTTACCCGGAATCTCCTGAATCTCAAAAGGCGGAGTAGTCTCCGGAGCGCTTGATGAAGGACCCAAATCAACCGATCGAGGATCGAAGTCTTCGACGATGCTAAAGTCTCCGGCGGCGGCTATATGCGGGCTGGTGAGCAAGAGCATACTGGATTCGCCGCGAAAATGGTCCTTGACGAAGGCGCAATATTTGGAGGTGGTGTTCAACCTGGTGCACACTGGTTTGTGCGTCCACGGCAACCAGTCCAGCGGCCCAGAAGCTGTGTCCGGATCAAACGGGGGAGAACATTTACCACCGTTATTACTCAAAGGGGCAAGACGCCCCAAGGAATTCCAGTCGCATTGGTAAGTCCTCTCGTCCTCAAGTACTTGCGGTTGAGTCTGGGACGATGCAAAAACCGCAGCACCAGCCACGGCCACAACAAAGGCAAGAAACCAAGCCATATCAGGAGTTTTTGTGAAATCGCAGGCATCGCACACAATCATTCCCGGGATCATTAGATTCTGCAGTTTATATCTGGCGTCAAAACCACGACCACACCCTGTTTAGCCAAGCCGCCACGTTTGATGTAGGTTACCGCCGTCACCCTGCAACAAAACAAGCATTTGGTTTAGCCGCGATGCAACGACAAGCGTCGATCGGTTCTCGGCGCCTAATCTCACTAGCCCAAGATGATCCGCGTGTGCAGGTGTGGAGGTCCGCAGCCCGCGATGCCAAGTTTCGCCAAGATGCTTGGGTTTTTGGAGAAACTGCCATGTGGTCGGTGAAGGGATTCCCCAACTAGAAGAGGGGCATAGAGCCATGGCATTGTGGCGAAGTCTTCTTGGAAAAGTCTTGGGCTTTCATGAGACTCAGTCTGGGGGAAGAAAAGCGGACGATGGTCGGCCGAGAGGTTGCTCGAAGACTACGCCTCACTCCTTAGCGAGGCCCAGCCCGATTGCCTCACCCGTCCCTTCGCTTCGGACCGCCCGGGGTTGCTTTGCCCAGTCCTTGGCGGGAACCGCGTCACGGAAGAAGCCATCGATTTCCTCAAACGTTCGATCATGCACCTCACCGACACAGAAGTACACGTAGGACCACGTCACGAGACACAGGCCCGTGTACACGAAGCCCGTACGCGGACCAAGGCCCGCGCTGTAGTAGAGATACGGGAGCGTGAACACCGTCGCCCAGACCGAGACCCAGAACGCCGCCACGGCGACGGCGTAGATCTTGTTTCTGTTGCGGCCGACGGCCATCTCGCTCGCAATCGTCCAGCCCAGCGGCCCCCAGGCAGAGTTGAAGGCGACAATCTCGAGGATGACGAAGCTGATGATGACCTTGCCGATCGCCCGGCTCTGCACTTCCGGGCTCGGGATCCCTAGACAGCCGACGACGAAGATCGCGACGGTCATGATGCCGGTGGTGGCAAGTAGCAGTGGACGCCGGGGGAGCCGGTTCGCCAGCACAACCGCCGCGGCAACGACAACGACCTGAATCGTGAAGACGATGAGGGTCATGAGAAAGGGATCCTGTAGCCCGATATCACGGGCGAAGACGGTGCCGAAGTAGTAGAACCACTGGATCCCATTCACCTGCTGGGCGACGAGGGCTCCCGCACTGAAGATGAGCTTGCGTCGCTCGATGGGGTTCGTTACAAGTTGTGCCCATCCGCCACTCTCTTGCCGCTGCGTCTCGGCTTCCATGTCCTCCTGAAGCGCGGCAATAGCGGTAGCTGGGTCTATCTCTTGGCCATGGTGATCTTGTCGAGGAGGGAACAGCCTGCGTAGACTTCGAGCGGCCCGAGAAGTCTTTCCTCGAGAAACTAGCCATCGCGGAGACTCGGGTACAAACGGCAGACCGACGACGACGAGGAAAGGAAAAAGCAATTGGAACCCGATGGGGAAGCGGAAAGAGAAGGCCGTGTTTGGGGCTGAGGCCATTCCGCGATTGATCCCCGCGGCTATGATCTGTGATACTGATAAGGTGAGTTGCCAGCACATGAGCAACGGGGCACGTAGGTGAGCTGGTGCCACCTCGCCCATGTACAAAGGTGACGTTGCGCTGAAATGGCCCACGCCAATGCCGAGCACAAGGCGACCGGCCGTGAAGAGAGCCGTTGAGCTTGCCACGAGCTGTAGAAGGACGCCGATCGAGATGAAGGCCGAACCGATCAGCCACATGCCCTTTCGGCCGACGAGATCGTTGAGCGGCGCTGCGCTGAGCGATCCGACCAACTCGCCGACGTTCATCATGGACGTCATGACGGAGAGCGTGCTCGGCGGGATAGCCCACACCCCGTTGGCACCTTGTCTTCCGAAGCGTTGGAGGAAGGCATCTGCGGGTCTCAGCAAAGTGCGATGATTGTTGCGCCGTCTGCACTCACCGAGCGTGGACACGCCGTTGAAGTAGACTCCATCGTAGCCATATAGAAAAGCCCCAAGGGCTGCGAAGGCGCACCAGAGCCAAACGCGGTGGTATTGGACGTGACAAATGACCATGACGTGAATTGATGAAAATCCGCGATTCTCAGCAAAGAGTCGGGAAAGACGAATGGATTCGGTTCCTAGGTGGTTGGGGCGCTCAAAGCAACCCGCTCAGCATATCCTGCCAATATCCAGAGAACAGTCTCCATCAAGAATTCCGCATGTAACGAACGCAAATCGTCGTCTTCGAGGAATATGCCGGGGTTAACCCCGCATACAAATCGGAACAGGAAAGCTGGGGTCAGCATCGGAATCCCTTTCCAATCGGACTTCTCTCCGGTCAGATCAGCCAGCCGACCGTGAAGACAGCATCACCATAGCGAACGGGGAAAAACAGACCACGCCTAAGCAGACATCAAAAAGTAAAAGGCGACCCGTTTCGATATCCCTCATGAGTAGCTTCGCCCGGCCATCAGCCACTGAGGCTGCAGCAGACGCCATCCCGATTCTCGTCGACGACGTATACCATCTGTTCCACCTAGGCACGCCCCCAAACACGGTCCACCACCCTCCTCGGCTGCGTTCGTCGTGGCATCACATGCGCTCGACGGATCTCCTACGATGGACCCGAGATGCGTTACCTGCGATCACGCCCGGGCCTGAAGACGACGTCTCTCATCCGGCGTCCGGTGGGGCTTGGACAGGCTCGGCCGTGACTGGTCCCGACGGGCGACTTCATGTCTTCTACACGGGCTATAATCTGTCACAGGGAGGCAAACAGGTCATACTTCACTCAGTAGCCAGCGATCGCGAGGGCAGCTCGTATGCGAAGTTCCTTTTTCGACATGTCTTGGCTTTTCCCTGCTCATTCTGACTTTCGTTTCCCAGCTTCCCCTTGCCGCCACAGCCTCTTCGCTTCAGCCCCTCAAGCCCCATTCCAGGAGAGCGCTTCTCAGCCATTGACTTCCGCGATGCATTCGTCTTTTTAAACCAAATGGACGCGTCGTATTGGATGCTTGTGGCTACTCGACTCACCGACAGCAGCGACGACCCCTTCTCGACACGCGGCTGTCTGGCACTCCTGACCTCGCCAGACTTGGAGACATGGTATTCTGACATCCCACAAGCCTAAGGATCTCCCATATCCACTCACTGACACTGCGGGCTCATGTCAGGACTTTGGATCCGAAGCCTTTCTACTACCCGCGAGACATGTTCTGTCCGGAGTGTCCCGAGCTCTTCTGTCTGACGTCTCCACTGACAGAGAGCCGACGGTGGTACCTCATCTACTCACGTTTCCAAGCTCCGAACGCCGGCACCGTCTATCGCGTGTCTGATACGGGGCCGGCAGGCCCGTTCCGCATCCCCCGCGACGGGTCTGGCGGACGCCTGGACGGCCGCCGCTGGTACGCCGCCAAGTCCTGCCCACTCAACCCTCACTCTACAGGTGATCGAGGTCCTGGCAGGGCTTTCTTCGGCTGGGTGGCCGACCGGGAGGACCCGCATCACGGTGGCAAGTGGTTATGGGGCGGGGACATGGGGATCCCGCGGGCGGTACGCGCCGATGAGGAAGGGAACCTAAGCGTTGCGCCGGCTTTGTCTGTCCAGGACTTGGAGTCGAACGGACGGCTTCGCCGGGGTGCGACAACGCTGGTCAGGCTTTGCTCCGCTGACGGTGGTGTTGAAACATTCTGGCCGGGGCGTAGCAGTCGCACAGCGACACAAGACCAGGATACCGTCATCGTACTTCAGCTTGGCTCCCTGGACGCCGCCGCCTTTGGCGTCATGATGCGGCCGGACAGCCACGGGAACGCCTACCGCCTGAGTTGTACATGCGCCGGCCGATGTGGCTGGACTGCGACGTTCCTCGATCGCGGCGTGCCGTTGGATGACTTTTGGGCGGATCAGTACGAGGCGCATCTTCCGCGTGGCGTGGACGGCCCGGAGGTTGTGAGGCATGAGGGGCTGGAACAGCCCAGGGACATTACCATTTTTGTTCGCGGGGACGTGATTGAGTGTTTCCTTGCCGGTCGTTCAATATCCTTCCGACTGTTACAGTCCGAAGGACAACGTCCTTACGGGCTATTCGTGCAAGATGGGCATGTGGAATTGACTGTTACCGAGTATGATGGAACCATCATATAGATCGGTCGGCGTAGAACGGTATCTCTCACAGAAGCCTGCTGGACAACCAGGCGGAGAAAACGTATTTCCAGCGCGAAAGTCAGAGATTTGAATCAACGCATCGTCATTATCGAAGACTGAAAAAGTCCAAAAAAGTACATGATTGGTGTCAATCGTTGACGGGAATTGAGCCCGACGTGGCTGGGATGTGTTAGTGGTCGTGATGATGGGCATGATTTGGGGGGCAGTGGCGCTTACGGGTCGAACCCACAACCTTGAGATTAAGAGTCTCACGCTCTACCGATTGAGCTAGCCGGGCAGGCTATTTGAGGTTGTTGACATCGTGAGAAGCGAGAAGCTCAAGAATTGGGGAGGAGTTGTGGGCAGATTGAGGGCACGATACATGTATCCACCTTCCAACCGGCCCTTGGCCCTATCGTAGGGTTCTCCGGTGTACCCGGGAAACACAGTTGCAGGCACACGCGGTAGATGGCGCTGGTAACATTGTTCTGGTTCTGGTCTACTCGCAATCCGTAAGCCGCCTCGGTATCAGGGACGGCTAGTGAGGAATGGCCTCACTTGCACCAGCCGGAAAGCTTGCGTGACTACTGCCATGTGATTCGCAAGTATGATGCCGTTGCGATCTTGTTCGGCCAGACTCATAATTTGGATCTATTAACCGCAACGGCGGAGTCAATCTTGTTATAATGATATATATGCTTAGCCAGAATGGGGTATTACCCGGGACATCAGGCTCGACTTCAACCGAGCCGATCATCTAGCCATCCACTCTCTCTTTCACCAGCGCCCAACACTTTCTCATCCCTGTACCCATGGACTCATCTTCGATCTCTTCGATAGTGGCCCACCTGTGTCTGGTATGCGACGAGACGCAATCCTCCGATCCCTCCGCCTCGAAGAGGTGAACATGCATGGTCAACTTCAAGTGAGAGAAAAGCCAGGGTACGCTACCCAGGTCCCCAGCATGCCGCAGCCCCAGCTTTTTGGCACCACTGACCAGACTCGACACATAGGCCTGGGCATCTTGCTTTCGCGATGCCGCTGTACTGCTGGATGCAGCTGGTAGAGTGTAGCTGGGCAGCTCCCACAGCCCAGCGAGAAGACCCTTTTCAGGACGCCGATGAATCAAGAGCTTTCCGTCATGGCGTCGGATTGCGCATACAAGGGACTCCTCCTCACGGACTGCCTTCTTAACGACCTTGAGTGGGAACTTCTTGGCATGGTTTGTGACGGATTCCAAGGTCTTGGCGTCTACTATCGGCTCTTTCGAGGAATCCTCCGCTTTACTCTCGGTTTTGACGTTAAAGAATGTAGATAAAGTAGCCTGCCTCGGGCCCGAGTTCGGCTTCTTTCCTTTGGTTCCCTTGACCGGTTTCTCCGGAGCAGCGTCTGAGTCGTCGCCGCCAGATACCGCTCCATCGTCTGCATCTTCCTCAAATGGCTCGCAGACCGAGCAGATATCTTCGATATCCTCCACCTTTGGCGTCTTCTTCGCCCCGGCAGCCGACTGGAGCCCTTCGGCGTAAGCCCTGCACGTAGTTGTGATAGGACATTCGCCGCAATTCGGCTTCGGCGTGCAGACAGTGCTGCCCAGCTCCATCAAAGCCTGCCCCCAGCGACCAGGTCGATCGCTTTTCGGCGTCTCCTCGCGATGCTCCTCACCTCCATTGGCGTCCTTCGCAACAGCCTTGACGAGCGCGTCCGCGGCGGCCCAGAGAAGATCAATGACCGTCTTTTCCGTCTTGACGTTGCCAAAGACACCCAGTTGCCGACTCAGCACCCGCAGAACGTTCCCATCGACCATCGGTGCAGCTTTTCCAAACACGATGGCCGAGATCGCGCCCGCGGTGTACCTTCCAACGCCCGGCACTCTGGCCTCCAACTCTGCCGTATCAGCCGGCATCAAGCCGTCAAAGTCTTGATCGGCTACAACCAGCTTCGCAGCCTCATGGATCCTCGTCGCGCGGGAGTAATATCCGAGCCCACGCCACGCGCTGAGCACATCCTCCGGCGGTGCGGCTGCGAGGTCCTGGATCGTGGGCCACCTCGCCATCCACTTGTTCCAGTAGTCGATGACCACGGCAACGCGAGTCTGCTGCAACATGATCTCGCTGATCCAGACCTCGTAGGCGCGCTTCTCGAGCGCATGGCGGAGCTCCGTCGGGTCTGAGATGGTTGCCGGGTCGATCCAGGCTTTGCGCCACGGCATGCCGCGAGTTGTGCTGATGGAATCAAACCAAGATAGGAGGGCATTTCGGCCGTGTCTTCCTGTTTCGACGTCCAGCAACAGAGGTCGGTGATATGAGACGGCATGTGTTCTCGAGGGAAGAGGACAAGGGTCCTTGGTCAACTCTCCTCCCGGGCCGAATAAGCTTGCGTGCAGCTTTGCGGTCTCTGACTTGGTAGGCTTCTTTGCCTTCTCAACCTTCCGCCGTTTGGCTTGGGGCTCTGTGATCTCGTGGCTCTCATCCTGCTCGATATCTGGGCTGAAGTCCTCTTCAGACGCGTCTGTTCGCGATGGTGACGGCCTGGGCTTCTTGGTGGCGGTTTGACGCGACTTGGGCTTCGGAGCCGGTTCTTTCGGTTCAAAATCAGGCTCGTCGTCTGCTTGAGAGAGGATTCTCTTCGCCGCCGCAAGCGAGCTCTGTCGCCTAACGACGTACCGCTGCATCATCATGAACACCGGACGCCGTTTTACTGCATCTTAAGTAGTGAGACGCGTTCTGAGCCAAAAGTCTAAGTGGTGTCGCTGGAGCGCGTCGAGGCCGGGTTACAGGGCATCATGCTAGCGTCGATTCCGGAGCACGACCACTGAAACTTGGATCGCCGTAGGGACTTGACACCCCTGTCATCAGAATCAGGCGCTACAAATTGCAGAAAACCGACCGCCTAACAAGCATGACCAGAGCAGACAAGAAAAATAAAACACCACCACTTCTCAACGGGCTCAGTAAGAGGGGCTTTAAGTAGTAGATTTGCTGATTAGATAGAGCTGGAGTTGCTGGCAGCAAAAATTAAAAGGTTGACCCAAGTAGGCCGCAAACAAAATGGTACCAGGTCCTACCAGGATTCGAACCTGGGCCTACGGAAGGATCTGAGAATAGTCAGAATCCGACGTCCTAACCAACTAGACTATAGGACCTTTGCTGAACCCTTCAAATGCGCACTCAAGAAGCCCTCTGCCTCCCGTAGCTGCAAATCTTCAACGAGACAATTGCGACCCAATCGAGTTATAGATCAGATATTTCTATTGGTCTAAAGCTCCCTATGCCATCGTGTCCAGCAATGAAGAAACCTTACGCTGTCCAGCCATCGCCGGCGCATGTCATCCAGTTGACGCCGACAAGCTCCAGCCCATGCTTCTTAGCGAATTCGGCCGGCTTCCACGACCGTCTTTGAACGAACTCCTCCCCGCCGACATCCTCCTTCTTCAGATCAAGACCCTCAGGCTCCCGGTACAGTAGGAAAAGATACCGGTGTGGCTTCGAGCTGTTGATTTTTCAGGTTAGCGACCCCGTGTCACCATCGCTCACCTCCGGCCGCCGCAAGTCCATCTGCTTTTCGCCGCACCAATGCCACTTACTCGTCCTTGGGACCTGGTCCGAGGAACTCCGTCAACGCCGGCTTCGTCTCTCCGACCACCACATCTCCACTGAGGGGCTGCAGGCCGGGCAGGACCCAGTGACGCCAGAAGGCGAACTGCGGGTTATCGGGCGTCGGCGCGTCTGGGTCGGTCAAGAAAAGAGTGTACGAAGCGCCCGACGGTGCGCCCTCCTCGGCCGCGAAAGAGATGCCGGGTGCGACCTTACACTCGCTCGCGCGGAAAAAGTTGCCCGTGTCGACCTCCTTGCCTGCGAACGAGACTTGGAGCTTGGTTGTAGGCTTGAATCCCTCCGGGATTAGCTCCGCCGCGGAGCCGGGCACGAGCTTGGCCTCCTCGAGCGTGCTGGTGAGCTTCTGCGCGTGGTCGGTGAGAGACATGTTGCTGTTCCGTGTCGAGGGTGTCTGATTGAGAACAAAACAAGTTGGCGAGCCTCAGCAGGAAGACTTTTGTCGCGTTCAAGAACTATTGCTTCGAACTCGTGCGGATGGTTTTGACCCGAAGACGTGGTGCGTGATGACCTACGCGGGGTCAAGCGTGGGATGAGGGGGATTGACGCCAGTGGTGGAAAATTGCTGCTGCAGCTGCGCGATGCGTCTTGGCAGATATAAAAGTGCTTGCCCCGAATATGCCAGGCTGTTTATCCGGGGGGGGACGGAAAATGTGCTACAGCTTCATATGATAGGTGTTTTAAGGTCTCGTCATGAAGACGGAGGTGGTTCATCGGCGCAGGAGGCATGGGTTGGTGCCATACGGGCCCTTGGGTCGTTGAGATCATCGTGATGGCACAAACTGGTGAAGATTGGAGCGAGACGAAAGATGCGCCAGTGGACAGCGAGATGAAAACTTGCCAGCGAGCATATTGGGACATAACGACTGGCTAAGGATAATGACATGCTTTGCCATCAAGAACGTGATGATGGTCATGTTGAAGCAATCCTTACAGGTGTACCGCCAAACGTATCTGGGAGTATCATCACGTTATCTCAAGCTACGAATCGGCCATCAAATAGCCTACAGCCCTGCCGACTCAACTCAATTATTGATGAATGCAAATTGACGCGATCGGATAAATTTCAGCAGAGTCAACAGCTTAGTTCTAAACAGGGCACGACTGCAAGGTTATACGCTGTACAGTTGCAAGACCAGGTATAATCGAACTCTAAGTAGGCCTCGCGAACAAAAGGTTCTTCAGAAATACCCGGATCGCCTTTCAGAGGGTTTGCAATCGCGCATTCGGTAGAGCTCGGTACTTAACCATCAATCTCTGCTGCGAAAGTCAACCAATCAGATCTCAAATCCCCGATGGCACAATTGGCTAGCGCGTCAGACTGTTAATCTGGAGGTTGGTGGTTCGAGCCCACCTCGGGGAGATTCGGTGGTTGAAGTCCACCTTCACATTGAGACTCTATTTTTTGCACTTTTCTCACTTTGCACCCTTGATTAGCGCGTATCATGCATGCATGGTCTTCACTGCCCTGGCTTGCCCGTCGCGGTGATTCTCATTTTTCGAATAGACGATTTATGTGTATTTCCTTTGGAGGAGACGGCCTAGTGCATGGCTGTGTGCTAACACCGTCTAGAGCCTGCGTAATTACCTCAATTTGGAAGTAGTATTTCATTTCTTTTTGAAGTTTATTTTCCATTAGGCTATGGCAAGGTGTAACCACCATCGATCACAAGGTTGGCACCTGCGCGCGTCAGCTTCCCGATTGCTGGATTAAGGCGCAGTTAGAAATCTTACCTGTCATGTAACTGCTTGCGTCGCTGGCCAAGTACACGTACGAGCCCTTGAGTTCAGCAGGCTCGCAAAGTCGACCACCAGGAATCATCGAGAACCACTTCTTCCTCCACTCTTCGGGGTGTACCGAAAGCACTGATTCCGTTAGCAGGGGGTCGATCCGCGACAGATGAGGGGCAGGGACTCACTATCGGTAGCGATGAAACCTGGCGATACGCAGTTCACCCGCGCAAAGTCAACCCACTCCACAGACAACGACTTGGCAAGGTGAACCACCGCCGCCTTGCTAGCGTTGTAAGCAGCCTGCCGTTGCGGCACGTTGACGAGGATAGCCGACACCGAAGCAGTGAAGATGATGCTGCCGCGTCCGTCGCTGCCGGCCTTGAGCTGCCTCTCGAACACCTTGGCCGCCGCCTGGGCCGTCCAGAACGCGCCGTGGAAGTTCACGTCTAGCATCTCCCGGAACCGGTCCTCGGGATACTCGATGGCAGGGATGTGGTCCGCAATGCCGGCGTTGGCGACGACGATGTCCAGTTTGCCGTCGCCGACCTCCCTCGTCGCCGTCTCAATGACATGCTCAACATCAGCCCGGACCTTGACGTTGCATTTGTAGGCCTTCACTAGCACACCGTTGCCCGACTTGGAGAGGGCCGCCGCCGTGGCGTCGGCCTCTTCGGGAGCTGTGCTGGTGTAGGTGATGGCAACCTTTGCGCCGGCCTCGGCGAGGCCACGGGCGGCTTCGAGACCGATGCCGCGCGTTCCACCCGTGACGATGGCGGTCTTGCCGGCGAGGTTGAAGTGGGACGAGACCGGCGCTGCGGGGCTCGGGTGGCTTGGGAGGACCATGCTGGCGGCGGTGGCTTGAGATTCTGGATTTGGCGATGAGGTCCGGCTTGAGGTGGTGATGATTGTCTGCTTGATGAGACTGATGGTATGATCATTCGGACCAGGGCAGTGACTAGGTAAGTGCCGGGTAATTTGTACCGGAAGACTTACGGGCGAGGCGGATCCGGGTGTCGTCATTGCGTCCTGGCGCGAATCAGGCCGCCGGTCGACTGTCGCCCGGACCGCTGTGGGTCATTTCGGTGCGGGGGACCTGGGGAAGCGGAAGCTTGTGACCCTTGTCCGGAGATTGGAGAGTTACTGAAATTCGTTTGAGTTTGCGTGAATCAGGTCAAATCGGTGCTATTATTCAGAAGGTTGGGGCAGGCATGATTCCGTTTCTACGACTGATCGCATTATGGATATTATGAGAATTCATTTCAGATAATGTCTGACAGGTAATACGAAGCCATTGCTTCGCAATGTAGTGCACGATAGAAACCCTATTTCTTATCCTCTAGTTCTCAGGAAAGTTATTAAGGTTGGATCAGGCAAGAAAGGGTACATCATAACACGTAAAGGATTGTTCTATCAATTGCATTATATTCCCTCCTAATTTTACTGTCCTACTTCGGCACACCCTGGATGACAACCTTCAGTGTGTTTTCCTGCGCCTGTCTCACAACCTCAAATGCCTCAAGTGCCTCCTTGAACTTATACCGATGAGTGATCAGCTTTCTTGGGTTGACCTTCCCCGATGCCACCAGATTGACTGCTTCAGGGTAGCATCCTGTAGTATATCTGATAGATCCCTTGATGTTCAAGGCACGAATGCAAGCAGTGGTGATGGGGAAGGTAACATTCTAAGTGCAAGTCAGTTACTGAATGGGTGATATGCGTGGAACGATTCTTACCTCCTTGCCCATACCAGCTTGAACATAAGTGCCACCCTTCTTGGTTGCATAGACTCCGGCCTGAATGGCCGGCTCAGCACCCGTGCATTCCAGAACAACATCAGCACCCTCACCAAGTCCGTAGTCTCTCACAATTTTCTCGCCGACCGCGCGAGCAGCATCGACAGGGTCTGCTGGCGCGTCGGGGAGCTTCTTAGAGACATAGACGCCATCAGCCGCAAAGTCCTTTGCGAACTGAGCCCGAGACTCGGAAATGTCAACGCCAATGACCTTGCTGGCACCATATGCCTTAGCCACGGCCTGACAAAGAGCACCGATAGGTCCACATCCGAACACAAGCACGGTCTGGCCTCCCTTCAGCTCAGCAACCTTGCAAATCTGCACAGCAACCGCAACAGGCTCGACCAGCGCGCCGTCCTCAGATGACATGTGCTCTGGGATGGGATATGTGTAGTCCCCGGCGACGATGTAGTATTTCTGCAGCGTCCCGTCCCATGGCGGGGTTGCTGCGAAGACGGTATCATCACAGAGGTTGTAAGCACCGGCTCTGCAGTGATTGCAGCTTCGGGATGTGAGCATACGTGGAATGGCGAGGCGAATACTTGAGACTTACTGCCTGCATGGCACACCGGGCTCAATGGCTACCCGGTCGCCAACCTTGACATTCTTCACCTTGCTGCCGACCTCAACGACGGTGCCAGCACTCTCATGACCGAGAACGATCGGCGACTCGAGAACGAAGTCGCCGATGCGGCCGCGTTGCCAGTAGTGGACGTCACTGCCGCAGATACCAGTCTGCTCGATGTGCACGCGGACATCGTACTCATCGCGAAGCTTGGGCACTTCGCGGTTCTCGAACGCGACGTTCTTGATTGAGTGGAGAACGAAAGCAGGGTTCTGAAGGAGCGATCAGCGCTATCATCAGGAGCTGCGGCCTGGCCGCCGGGCTTAACTTACAATCTCCGACATCTTGAGGTCTTTTGTCCGGGGATGAGCTTAATTTCGGTCTGAACCCTGATGGTGATGAGAACAGGAACAGCAAGCACAAAGTGACCTAACCCAAGCTTGCAATCATCTTATTTGTGCAGGCGGAATGGTGGCCGTGACGTCGACAGCGGGGTACTGCCGCGCCGGCCGGGGCGGGGCCGCCGTGAGGGGCCGAGCTGAGATCGGGCGACTGTTGTCCGACGCTCGTGGAGCGGCGTTTCCTGCTTTCCTGCTTTCCTGCTTTCACCAAATTTAGCCCCTCCTTGAGACCGTACTTGAGTAGCTGTTAATAGACTCGATTCATTGGTCTATAATTGTCGGTCTCTTTAGGGTCAGCGTTCCCGCTGCTTCTAGATCAAGCCTCACTCTGGACAACAGCACCCAAGACTAAAGCCTAATCGCCAACATGGAGTCCACCTATCAGTCGCTCATTCAACGAATCCTCTCGAAGTGGGATGAGAAGAAGCATTCTTCACCCGACACGGCGGACACACATCCCCGTCTCATCATCGCATTAGCGGGTCCTCCGGGATCCGGAAAGACGACGATCGCCCAACGCGTGGTATCCGCCATAAACATGTCCCCGGAGCCCCACCCGAAAACCATAGTCTTGTCCGCGGACGGCTTTCACCTGCCTTTGGCGACTCTTCACGCGCTGCCAAACGCGGCGGAGGCCATAGCCCGGCGCGGCGCACCCTGGACTTTCGACGGGCAGGCGGTCGTCGACCTCGTCCGTCAGCTGCGATCTTGTGCGGGGCAGCGGCCGGTCCTAGCCCCGACATTCGACCACAAGGTCAAAGATCCCGTAGTCGGCGGGTCTACTGTTGATGCGGATGTTGAGGTCTGCGTCATTGAAGGAAACTACTTGCTCGCGGATGAGGAGCCTTGGGGCCACATCGCCACTTTAGTAGATGACCGGTGGCTTGTCATAGTTGAGCCGAGCTCGGCTCGGATGAGGGTCGCAAAAAGGCACATTGCGGCTGGGATCGAGGACAACATGGAAGATGCACTGCATAGGGCGGAGACGAACGATATGGTCAATGGCGAGTTTGTGGTTAACCGCAGTGAGGGGAAATATGATTTTCTGATAGACAGCGTGGAAGAGTTACCTAATTAAGCAAACACTCCGTCAACTGAATTTGTGCTTCCATAATTTGAACGCACTTCGCTGTGTACCGAATTGGCTATTGTGTTACAGTATTGGGATCTCCTGGTTAGCCTGTGGACGTGAATGGTCTCTAAAATCAGGGCGACAAATTCCCGTTGCGGCAAGTCACTCCGTTCAGTGGACCATCCGTCACGGCATTGAAAGCCCGAAACCATACATCTGTGTAAGAAGGATAGATTGGTGCGTTCCTGAATATCATGTACAGTGAATGCAAGCCGCAGCTGCTTCGTATGACTTCTATTTGAACCCTGGTCGTGAAGTTTCCACAACAGCCTTCCCGACTACTTCACCCAATCCTCACTTCAACATCAGACTGAACCACGCCATATTGCCTCGGAAGTTTGTCTATAATTCTTGATTTTAAGTTCCAATTCTATACATTCCAATATGGCTAGCAACGGCGCAACAAACGGGACAAGGAAATCCATTCGGGCTCCCAACCCACCAGTTCAGGACAGTGTTTTCAAGCAATTCCGTCTCGATGGTCGCACCGTCATCATCACCGGCGGAGCAGGTGGTATCGGGCACGAGATCGCCAAAGGCCTTGCGGAAGCGGGCGCCAACGTAAGACCGCCTTTGTCTCTCCCTACCCTTTTTTTCCAGACCGGTCACGACTAAACCACGGGCAGATCGCCATCTGGTACCACACATCGTCCAAAGCAGCTAACTCTCTGACCGAGAGCCTCATTAAGGACTTTGGGGTCAATTCGAAGTCTTACCAAGTCGATGTCCGGAACTACCAAGCTGTGGAAGCCGCTGTTGCCGATGCCGTCAAGGATTTTGGCCGCCTGGACGTCATGATTGCGAACGCGGGCGTGCCTTCGAAGGCAGGTGGACTCGACGACAACGTCGAGGACTGGGACCGTGTTCGCGCGGTCGACTTCGACGGCGCGTACTACTGCATGAGGGCGGCGGGCCTGGTCTTCCGCGAGCAGAAGAGCGGCGTCGGCATTATCACTGCGTCAATGAGCGGGCATGCTGCCAACGTGCCCCAAGAGCAGAGCTGCTACAACGCCTGCAAAGCTGGAACCGTAAGATTATCCCGTGGCCTGGCGTACGAATGTTCGGACTGACACCGAGGTCTTGCAGATTCATCTGGCCAAGTCTCTCGCCGTCGAGTGGGCTAAATGGGGAGGCCGCATCAACTCCGTGTCCCCTGGTTACATCGACACAGCTATCTCGGGTGATTGCCCATTCGAGATGAAGGAGGAGTGGTTCAGCTTGACGCCGCTGCGTAGGGATGCTGATCCGAGGGAGTTGAAGGGTATTTACCTATACCTGGCCAGCGATGCTAGTTCTTACACGACAGGTGCAGACTTTATTATCGATGGTGGCTATACTGCGCGTTAGATACCATGATAGAGATATGATCTGATTATCTGTATCGAAAGCAATTTCAATGTTCATACTGAGTGATTTTCAGAATGACGTGAAGTTGTGCTCATGTTGAGAACAACGACGACGACGACAACGGAAAGATGTGCGAGGAGATCCTGAAATAATTGAAGGTATGTGCTAAAAGGTTTCGACATTGTTCAAAGTGTGATATTACTGAAACAAATGTAAAAAAGCAGATCACAAAATACACACACTTTCGACATTACATGGGTTTAAGTATCAGGCCTGGTGATCAGTCTACTGACGAGGAGGGACTGCACGATAACCCCAGGACCTTGTTCAAAAGCGTGCCTGAAGCACGATCCATCCAGAAAGCCTACTTGAAGGCCTCTTCCAGCTCCTTAATGTGCCTGCGACTTCGAAGCTGTAGAATAATTCGACGTAGCCTGGTAGATCCAGCTCACAAGCGAAAACGGACCGTGGCCGAGCTCACCACGCCCGTCTCCGAATAACGTCCAAAACCACCCCAATGGACGTCAGCAAATGTTGCTGAAGTCATCACGATCCAGCAGCCGTCCCGGTTCAACTTCTTCCTCACCCGATCATCGAAAGATGCCGGCGGGCGGCCGTCACTCACCCCTGGCCCAGCCAACGCCTGCGTCTTATTGCCGGGCAAAGCCTGCATGGCCTTGGCGCCAACACCGCGTCTCTTCACACTGACAGGCTTGGTGAGGGTGACAGTCGTCCGTCGTTCCCCGCACCTCCAGACACGCAACGCGATGTTTCCCTCCGCAGACATGACCCGTGAGCGAACGCAGCCTAACATCTCAAGCACGATGATGCAACTGTTAGCATACCGCGCTGTACCCCATGGGCTACCTGATTTCCCCCCCGTATCCCACCGACCCATTTACCCACTTTATGTGGGTTAAAACGAAGAAGGCATGCGGAGTGCCAGCGGCGCGAATATTCCAGCCTCCAGGTTCCGGCCGTTCGGGTGAGCGTGGAACATCGCACTACGTAGGATTCATCTCAGTTCGTTTGCTGCTCATGTAGACGTATAAATCTCCGGCGGGGCCCTCATGCATTCATGAAATGCTATCGACGCTTCCCCAGGTTTCCGAATATCTTCAAATTGTCTCCTCCGGATGCCATTGCGGTTTCCTTAGTCGATCCATCCATGCCAGGCACGCGACCTCGGATATAAGCAGCCATGAAGGACGAGCAGATTGTCGGCGCCGCTTTGGCCGAGGTTCTTCCAAAGACGGACAAGTACTGGTTCCAGCAATCACATCTGTTGAGATTGAACTTGGTTCTATTGATCCCGCTGCTATCCTCTGCAGTCGCAGGTTATGACGGTGTGTACTTGGGACGACGAAAACACTCCGGTTGTGTTGGTGTCTGGTCTAACGACAATTACCTACAGGATCGTTGATGAACGGCCTGCAGTCACTGCAGCAATGGCGAGAATACTTCGACCATCCTGCCGGTGTGAAGTTGGGAGTCATCAACGCAGCGCAGTCCATCGGCTCTGTCCTGGCCCTGCCCGTCGTTGGCTACCTCGCGGACCGCTTCGGCCGAAAGCCAGTTCTCCTATCCGGCATCATTCTCATCATCGTCGCCACCGTCATCCAGTCGACTTCGACCAACCTTGCCATGTTCATCGTCTCGCGTCTTGTGGTAGGGTTCGGCGGCATGTTCGTCGTGCAGCCAAGCCCTCTGCTCATCGCGGAGTTGGCGTACCCAACGCATCGCGGCAAGTACACTTCGGCATACTGGACAATGTACTATTTGGGTGAGCCTCCCGAACACGAACCATATAGCCCGTTTCTTTGTCTAATAATCTTTATTTTTCTTTTTCTACAGGTGCCATTCTGGCCTCATGGGCGACGTTTGGCTGCCAAGATTACCAAAGCGAATGGTCCTGGCGCATTCCCTCCATCCTCCAGGCCGGATTTCCTCTTGTACAGTTGTGCTTTTACTTCTGGGTTCCAGAGTCTCCCAGATGGCTCGTGTCGATGGAAAGAACGACCGAAGCCGCCGAAATCTTGGCTAGATATCACTCAGGGGCTCTCGACGCTGCCCAGGGCCACACGCCACTCGTCCGACGCGAGCTTTCCGAGATTGTCCAGACCATTACCCAAGAGAAAACCGCGGAAACAACGGGCTGGATGGCCCTGGTGTCGACTCCGGGGAACCGCAAGAGGACCCTGATCGCGGTTTGCGTGGGTGCGTTCGCGCAATGGGTGAGTTCGGCCCTATTCATGTCGCACAATTGTCAAGTGTCCTCACAGTCGTTGCCAGAATGGAATCGGAGTAGTCTCGTATTATCTTACGCTCGTTCTGAACACGGTCGGGATCACGGACACGTTCGACCAGACGCTCATCAACGGCTTGTTGCAAATCTTCAATCTCGCCGCGGCCCTCGGCGCCGCATTCCTCGTCGATCGCCTCGGCAGAAGAACCCTCTTCCTCTGGTCAGGAGCCGGCATGCTCGTCAGCTACGTCGTTTGGACAGCATGCTCGGCCGTCAACACAGACACCGGCTCAAAGCCGGCCGGGATCGTCGTCGTTGTCTGCCTCTTCACCTTTTATTTCCACTACGATATCGCGTATACCCCTCTGCTTATGGGGTACCCCACGGAGCTGTTCCCGTTCTCGTTGCGATCCAAGGGAATCGCGGTTGAGCTGTTTGCGATTTACGGCTCACTGATCATCGCTGCATTTGTCAACCCTATCGGCATGGACAACATCGGGTGGAGATACTACATTGTCTTCTGCTGCCTTTTGGCAGTCTTCCTATTTGTAACATGGTACTTGTTCCCAGAGACCAAGGGACACAGTCTGGAAGAGATTGCCGTGATTTTCGATGGGCCTCAAGCTGTGGAGAACTTTGAGGGCAGCTCTGAGGTCAAGGAGGAAAAGATCCTTGCCAACGGCGGGATCAGCACTGCGGTGCACAAGGAGGAGGCTTAAGGCGTTCATGATGAATTTAGCTTTATGATGTTGTGAAATGACTAATTTGCCACACATATGGCAGCAGAATCTGATAAACTGTCAATTATTACAGATTGAATTTTGTTCATCTCTAAACGTAGTTGACAGCGCTGTTATTTCGACAGATAGAGTCTAGGGCCGTGGTCGTTTTGTGATCTTGAATCAACTTGCGCACTCTCAGTGCCTTCTTTCCTTTACTCTACAGATGCATCATCATATGCCAGGCATACCTTGAGACTTGAAGCGTTCTTGCAATATACTTAGGGCGAATGCTTCCTAAAAGTCCGCTGTGCCCGACTAACAACGGTCAGAGCTCGGATTCCAGGGATGGTTCGTCCAAACCACCCTGATCGCGAACAGTCACACCTTGTGGACCATCGACCTCGCAAGCGTGTGGAGAAAAATGGCGGGGTTCAATGCACCTGGAGACATGTTGGAGTTGAAACCGGGGGTTGAGGAGGAGCAACCTCCGACCTCGTCCGACCCGCAGTAGCCAGCCTCACCCAGACGCGACAAACGTCCGCTTCTCCTCATCAGTCTTGTTGCAGCTTGCTCGTTGATGTTATGACGCTCGCCCAAAGACCGGACGACAACCACCCTTCGCCGATCGGCCCATGTCTGGTCTGCACCGGGCCCCTGCCAACACCAGATTCCCGGAAGCCTGGATCGCGATCCTAGCCACAACCCCCCCTAACAAGTGTTTGATTTGGTTTTGAAGAACGATGTCATCATCGGGCTCCATCGGCGACAACCCGGCCGGCTCACTGACTCCGGACCCGACCTCCGTCGGGATGGCCTTTGCATCTGCCGATCAGGCGTGCAAGGAGTGCAGACGACGGAAGGCAAAATGTAATCGGGCAATACCGACCTGCAACCTGTTCGTACAGACCATATGCGGATGTTGGTAGACGTTAACGAGACTGAAGATGCGTCAAGTACAGGCGTCACTGCCTCTATGAGAAGCACGCCCGAACGCCGCTGACAAGGAAGTATGAGAGATCCGTAAGGGGAGAGGGGGCCGATGGTGGTGCGGCTTGTTGATGTGAAATGCATTCTTGGCGAGTTTAGTGACTTACATCATTTGCGCAGACATCTTACCGAAGTCGAGGAAAGGTTGGAGCGGGCCGAGGCACTCATCACGCATATGCGGGCTCTCCTGCCGGGTAACGCCCGGTCGGGGTCCGCTTTGGCAACGCCCGGTCGAGTCGAGACGCCGGCGCCGAGAGCCGATGAACCTTTTGACTTTTCGAAACTGGACTCGCCGGCGCCGGTTGCTACTGCAATGGCAACTGCTCATTCGGCCCCTACCGAACCGGATCTTGGCATGCTGCCGCGCGATGAGCCTGAACCTACTTCCCAGGCTCCGTCTACGCGGGCCCCTCTCTCACGCGACACAACTTCCTCGTCACCGGGGCACATTATCATCACGAACACAACAAGAGCTCCAAGGCCTCGTCACGAACGTGACCCAGCAAATGAACCCCCGCACAGGGACCTCAACCTCCTCGAGGCGCATCCCACAGACGACTTCGAGTGGGACGAGCAGGAGACCCTCACGAATTACTCGGCATCCCCTGAAGCAACCCAGGAAACGGACGCCAGCGGCGAGGTGACCATCGCGGACGGGATGGCCACGCTCGCCGTGAGCGAGAAGGAATCCGGCTACCTCGGCGTCGCGTCCGGCGCTGCCCTGCTCCGCCTCCTCGAACCATCGACCCCGCGCCGGCGGACGCAGTCCTCGTCTTCAAGAACGGGGCCTATCGGTCACACGCAGTGCTCTCTGGCTGCGCAACCCGATCCGAATAGACACATCACCGACGCCATGATCGACGCCTACTTCAGACTCTACCATGTCAGCTATCCTATCATCCATGAGGCGACGTTCCGCGCTCAGTACGCCGGCGTGATACCCCGGCCAAGCGGTGACTGCTGGCTGGTGTTGGCGTACACCGTCGCGGCCATCGGGGTATATACCACTGCGACGACTTTGGATAACCTGGACGTGGCGCTATTCGCCCAAGCACGCTCAATCTTGTCGTTCAACTTTCTGGAAGTCGGGAACTTGACGCTGGTACAGGCTCTCACTCTCATCTCCAACTACCAGCAAAAGCGGGATAAGCCCAACTCGGGGTACAACTACCTTGGCCTAGCCGTCCGTATGGCCATGGGCTTAGGCCTCCACAAAGAGTTTCAAGGCTGGAATATCTCCCCCCTGAATATGGAGATCCGCCGCAGAGTGTGGTGGTCCCTATGCGTCTTCGACGTCGGCGCGACCATCACGTTCAGTCGACCCTCAGTCTTCCCGTCCGAAGGCGTCGATGTTTCTCTGCCTTTGAACGTCGACGACAAGGTATATCAAACTCCTCGCAATCCCAGCACGAAGCTCACGGCTAATCCCGCCAGTTTCTGACCGCAATCTCAAAGTCTTACCCGCCCGAGACGGAAGGAATAACCCCTTACACCGCGGTCCGCACCCAAGCAAGCTTCCACATCGCCACGACCGCGATCTACACGCGCGTCATCTCAAAGCCCCTCCCCTCGGCAGAGGAGATGCTGCGCCTGGACGGGGATCTCCTCGAGCCGTGGCTGACCAGCGTGCCCCACTACTTCTCCGAGACGGCGAATGTGCCTCCAAAGTACGCCCTCGCCCATGCCGTCATGAACTGGCGATACAGGAACCTTCGAATCATTATGTACCGCCCGTTCGTAATTCGCCGCGCGCTTCGAGCTCGCGATCGGCGACTGGACGACTCCGCTTCGAACATACGTGCCTACGAGAAGTGTCTCGCCGACGCGAAGGCCACAATCGCGAGCATCAGCGAGTTCTGGGACAGCAATGAGCACAACCGTCTGGGGGCCTGGTATGCGCTGTAAGTCAGACTGAGTCCTCAAACTCCCCCTCCTCACTGACTCAACTAAGTATTCTGACTCGGTTTTCCCTGTAGATATTTTCTCTTCCAGGCAGCTTTAATCCCGTGCATCTGCCTCCGGAACGACCCTAGCTCCCCCAACGCATCCGACTGGCGCCAGCAAGTCACCGCCACGACGCGCTGTATAGCCGCCCTCGCCCCCGTGAACTCGAGCTCCTCGCGCTGCTATCACGTCATCGTGGACCTCTGCGGGCGCTACCTGGACAACAGCGTCCCGCCTCCTCCTCCGGCTGCTGCTGAAGGGGCGCGGACGACAACACCGAGCTACGACGCGATGGGTGCTCTGCAGCAGGCTGCCCCTGGGCCCATTGACGAAAGCCCGCAGACGCAGATCAACAGTGTGTTTTCCATGATGTGGCCCAACGTGCCGCCGATGGAGGCTGCGGACGTCGTCATGGGTGACGATGCGTGGGTGGAGTTTCTGAAGGGCGGGGCTGGGGCGGAGGGGGACGGGATGTGGTTCGAGGATTGAAGACGTCTGTCTTCTATCTTAACAAGCCATTTGCAATGTATCTCAACGGCTAAAATCCCGGGTTTTATGTAGACGATGTCTTCCGATTGTCCCACCTACTGGAACATGTTTTCGAGAGATAGAAATGACTCCGGTTACTCCCACTCCCATCTGAGCTATTACAACCTCTGATACCTGCATCAAGCTCTTAAGAGATCATATTCGGTCATCGTTATGGCGATTAACGCTCGTTTACTTGAACTTAGAAAAGGACCACAAGGGTTATGTATATAGACTCAGGATTGATCGGTGAGAATATGCATGGCTCTGGTTTGATCTCCTGGCCGCCACCCTCGCCCTAAACATAAGTTGAAGCGAGACAGCCAATTTTCCAGTCATGATGTCTAGGTTCTGGAAAAGGCGCCAGTACTTGCGGATATCTAAAGATGCTTGTTCTGAATCAAATCTCGCGCGGCCCCTTCTCCGAACTACGTCTCCTTTGATCTCGCAATTCCTCCAAAAACGCCAAGTCTTTCTCCTCGAGATTGTTTCGCCACGCGGTCTTACATGTATCATTCAGGTTGCTTGAGAAGTTACCTCGTCAAATCCGTCATCCCCCGACGCTGCATCTCTGGCAACGATCCTTAACGCCCACTGAATTTCATCCCAGTCCGTTTCTCTAATGGACATGATTGCCGCAGACCGTCCAGTCGACGACTTTGGGTCGTCTGAAAGCTTGCAGATGCACCGGCACAACTTGTTTTTGCCACCCTGACCGAGGAAGACCTTGTTCTGTTCGTCGATGAGTCCGCCCGCTTTCCAGCCTTTGAACATACTAGATATGAAAGGCTGTTGCTCGGTGAAGAGGTCTTTCAACTGAAAATGTTGGGTTCTGGCGGTGCTCTCTCGGCTGGAGTACGTCACACGCGCAAAGAGCTCGAAGGTTACGTCCTGCTTGTTGCGGCTGCATCTAGTATGGGCGTTGAGCAGCTCACCGATCCTGAAACAGGTCCGCAACATGATCGTCGAAGAGAGTCTAACCACAACAGAGCGATCGCGTATCTTGACTGGAAATGGAGGCCGGGCGAACGCAGCGGCTGAAGGAGCGCTGCGATGGGGGTGTGTGACTTGAGCGGAAGAAACTTCGGTAGGGCTGGTCGGGACCTTTGTGGCGCAAACCGCAACCAGATTCCAGTCGACGTCTTCATCAAGAAAATCCGGCTCCGTGAACGTACCGTCGGGTTCTGACTGGTGGTGCTTTGCTGGGGTTGAATGCTGCAGCTGTGAATCGAAACTCGCCGGTGATCTTGAATCCCGATCCATCTGCTGGATCACACTCGTAGGAGGGGCTCTTGGAAGAAAGGCATCCGGATTCTCTGCCAACTGCATCATGTCCTCTTCGTCAGAGTCGTCAAGACCGTAGTCAGCTTCTAAGGGCGGCAGATCTTCCTTGGCGGTGTTCCCGGGCTCCTCGGATCTCATAATTGTGCGTGGGCTCGACAGCTCTTGAGACTCGGCTTCGTGGTAGCCACCAGAAATCTGCGTGAATGAGATAAGATTCTGGTTGTCTGCTTGGCCCAAGTCAACGAACTCGTCCATCCACGAGACGTCTTCATCAAGAGATGGGCCTCCAATTTTGACATGCGGCAAAGAAGTTCCTGGCAGGGACTCCGGAATCTCATAGGTCGAAGTAGGGGACACTAGACTGGACGTATGAACCGTGTCTACGGAGCCCTTGGAGCTGAAGTCGATCGTGGAGGAAGAGCTGAGCGGGTTCTTGCGTGCATCGTCGTCTGCTAGAGGTCTTATGGCGATGCGTTTGCTCGGAACTGGGACTGAAGCCGCAGTTGTCGGTGTCAAGGATCGTTTCGGGACGTTGATGGGTGCGAAGCCATGGATTTCGACATCCGGGCTGAAGAAGCCACCGTATTGGAGACTGACATGGAATTAGATTGGACCTGTAGATTCCAGGATGAATACTTACTCCGATTCCATATCCGACATCTAGCCCCTGCAAAGCTCTTTGAGACGTCGACTGTTGGACAAGAAGACCAACAGTGCCTCGCCGGGATGCGATGCCAACAGGGGATACACTTAGACAAGATCGACGGGGTGAAAACTTTTCATTGATACGTATTTCTAAATTCGAGGATGCAGTAGGAACCTGTTGGATATCCGCCTTCCTTGGAAACTACCGTAGGTGCCCTATGCAGTAAGAGCGATGCCGAGGGTACCTTCTTTCTTGGATTGAGAGGAAAGCGCGAGCTCAGCACTGCCTTTCGTGCCAGAAGCGGACTTGTCTTGCCTCTCATTCAGGAAGGCATGGCGAGATCGCGACTTCCAAATCCAGTTTTCCCTCCTTACCTACCTACTTACTTAGGTTCTGCAAGCTTAGCGGTCCCAGGGAAAGAAGCATGCAACATGTTCCGGCACGTTACTGCTCTACCAGAACCGATGATGCCTTGCTAGTCAACATCATATGTCGAAGGCTTGGCGGTGACGACTTGTCTCGATGAATTGAACACATGTCGGTTCCAGGCGACTATCGCCTAAGGTTGGTGGTAGGAGAAGCACATGTGAATTTCTGATGCGTTCTTGGAAGACGGACGTCACCAAGTGGTTTACTTCTATAAAGGGTCACATGTCTCCAGGTTTCGGACCCTGAAAGTAGGCAGCGGGCCACCTAAGACGGGTTCATCCCACTCGGACGACGAACACAATGAAATCATACCCTGTCTTGAACACATGAACTTCGGGTTCGTTGTGCTAAACATCAAGGGTCGCGGCTCGTGATGCCTTCATGGCCGCTTGGGAGAGACACGACCGTTGGCTAGCTTGAATGGTGGCTCACCCCCTACGCGAAGATATCGACGCACCGGCGTGCTTCCTGGAGGAGGAGGAGGAGTAGTAGTGGAAACAACAACAGCATTCCAGCTTCAGATCACAAGAAGCACGTGCTAATATTTCGGTAAGATATAGTTGCTGGCAGGAGATCGGGCGCCGGAGCAAGTCACGAAGCTATTCGCAACCCGTGGCCCGGACCGCATAACGGAGGCACGGGAGTGCAGTGACATCAACCCGCAGAAGATCCGGAGTCAGGAGAGCCACCCGTTTCCGTCCAGACGGAGACCTGGCAACCCACTGGCCCCATCCGTATCTCGATTCCGTAACCCAAGTGCGATGGCGCCGCATCGGGCTCGATGAAGGCATTCGCAGCCAGCTACGTCAGAAACTTGACCACATGCCCAAAGACCCCTTCTGCTTTTTGGCGACTAAGCAGGCCTGATTCCTCAGTGAACTGTCTCAGCGCGCCGTGAGCCGCACCTCACCCAGAGACATAAGTAGACTGGTCTCAGGTGGGAAGAGGCTAGGTAGGTACTCAGTGAGGGAGACGTATCTGAAGGGGAATTTCTGGAAAAGGGGCGGCCGTTGTGCCTCGGCGGCTGGGATTGTGCTCAGAAAAGGCGCCAGGTCCCGGGTAGGCCGCGGCGGTGATGTCAGTTTCCCGTCAGGTGAGCGTGGAAAAGAGCAGGGGGTAGGTCCTCGTTGGCGTGTTTTAGTTACCTACCCGTAGCTCCGGGGAGCTTGGCCATGTGGTTCCGGGGATGAGGGACGGTAGAGCTGTGCAGCGAATGGAGGATTCAAAGTCAGAAGCCGCGCACAGATGGAGGATTGTGTTAGTGTCTAGAAACACCGCTGGTACATGATCCGGTGTTTTCAAAAATAAAATAAGATAAGATAAAATAAGAAGAAATAACCCAACGGAATAAAATATTCGAATAAACTCAAAACATCCTTTTCGACTAAGAATAAAGAACAAAATACCCGAAACATACTATGTAGTTTCCTTCCCCAGATCCAAGTGACTAACACACCCACACACACCAGCTCCATCGTAGGAGAGAGAGAGCGTGGATGGATGAGATGACACATGCCCGAGTTGGCGGATAAATGGCTAACCGACACTCTCTCCCTCTGGCCTGGGCAAAACTTACCGCCCGTAGTCGCGGTTTTGCAGGTACATAGACTCTAACCCCATGCTAGACGCCCGTCGAAATTGTCCGAACACCGCGAGCGCCCACGAACCGGACACTGAGGGCGAAAAGTTCGTGGACGCGCGCGCGCGCCCGTCCTCGTTCTTTCATCGCCAGCCGATCATAGCTGAGCCACTTGGAGACTTCGGCCTCGCGCTGAAGCTACGCGTATTCCTTCGGATCTCACGGTCAGCCACTCACTCACTCACTCACTCACTTCCTCCCCTCCCTCGATGCCCTGCTATGCGCAACAGGGGCTGGTGTTGCATGATCCTAGCAAGGAATCAACGAGTGAGTAGTTGGGATGCCAAAAATGCAAAGCGAACGAGGCCCGCATTGGAGCAACGCGACGCAACGCAACACAACCCAGCACAAGCACAGCCCAGTCATTCAGTCATCCATCATCAGGTGCAGTCAATCAATCAATCAATCAAGTGTAGATGCCGATAGCCTGTCCGTGGCTGGTCCATGGGTACGGCAAATGGGCAATTGATCGCCCTTTTTTTTTTTTTGACTTTGCCATACTGAGTCACACGTTGTCTGTCAGTCTCCGACAGGGCCTGGATTTCCCCCTCTCGCAACCATCTAGACCGCTGGACGCAGGCCAGTCACTTCGAGCCATCGGGCGCACATGGGCTGTCGTGCATGGTTCAAGTTTGGAAGCCCTCTCTCCCGGACCCCGGCACCAAGGCAGACTCAAGTGGGAGCGAATAGTTTCTGGAGTCTCGAGAGGGGGGGGGGGGTTGAATTGCATGCAATTGGAATCATGGCTTCCGTTTATTCTTACTTTTCTCGGCAGCGAGGTCAATGTCGCGCGTTCTGTCAGACCGAATCAAACGGTTGCGAACCAAGTTTGAGGGTTCGACAAAGCCAAACGATCATTGAAACTCGTCTGAACGGCTAAGAAAAAAAAGATGTTCTGGACTGTCGGCATCCCACTTTTTCCAACGGCCGAGAATGGGGCCTATCGCGCTGAACGGTCAGTCAGTCAGTCAGTTTTCCCCCACGCGCACAACATATCAAACATGCCTTTTGATGAGCGCCGCTCACTTGGGACGGACGAGGGCAATCAAGGGGCGAGGATGGGAATGCCAGATATGGGTTGCTGCAAGCCCGCCCCGGCCCCCTGGCGCATCGCTCCCAACACCTTGGGACTTGAGATATCTGCATCGGACCTGATTGATACAAATCGGAACATGGGGGTACCGTTGAGAGGGGAACAAATAAAAGAATAAAATGATCGGATTTCTTGGAAAACAAAAATAACGAAAATAAAATAAGGAAATAAAAATAAACAATATTCCCAAGAGCTGAGTACTGAATTGCATGTAACCTTACCAACCACTACCACCACCACCACCACCCACCCACCATCAGCAAATCCTCCGACTTGATGCGCCCCCATCCTTTTTCCGCAGATGACAGCTTCAAGATACCCAAGTATCCCCTTAGCGGCAATGATAGCGCCAACGGTCCGCCATCGGTAGTTTCCCGTCCGCCGTTCAGTGACTGTCCGCCCCTTCGAGGCCCTGTACTTAGGCACTAGGCAGGCAAAAGGTACCTCACCTCAATTGCCAGCGCGCGCCTCTTGTCCCATCTTCCCTGCCAGCTCTCCCCTCCAAAGGTCCCCCCCCTTAAAAGAGCCAACCGAATTCAAACAAACTCCCGTCCTCACCGCTCGGAAAGGCTGACTTGGACTTGCATAAACACCGTGGTCACCAGGTCCCTTTCTCTGATGTGTTGGCATTTCTCCCTACACCCAGTGTCGCAATCCCTCACGAGAGAGACCTGTCCTCGAGGCCACGGCATCGTCATCAACCACGAGAAAAGAAATGAAGAAAAACCCAAAAAAGTAGACTCACCACCAACCATCCGCATATTCCAGCCCCCCGAGGTAACAATGAATCGGCTGACGGGGAAGAACCCAAAGTTGCCGTCGTATTCTCATCGAACATCGAGATGCGCTCAAGGGCCTCGGAAGGGCGCACCCCCGCTGCCGCGACAGCCAAATCCAGCCTGGTGATGTTGGTCCATCGCCTCCAGTCCGAACCGGGAAACTAGAATTGATGGTGGGCCCCGTTCGCCGGTCGACGGTCGGGGCACTACACCATCAACATCCCGCTGCATGTCCCGGCGAATCCTCTCCCATGCCTTCCCGCATGCCGGTCTGCTGCCAGGTGAAGGGGCAATAGTGAGTAAGAGATGGATCTCATAGGCCAAGACCTGACCGAGCATGAGAAATCCTCCCCCCAGGCACACACGTCCTTGCGGATACAGTTGACTGACGGCCTGTCGCCGCCACGGACTCCCCGTCCGCTCCAATCGTCCCGCTTCTCGGCCACTCTCATCCGTCCCCAATCCCTATCACGGCCCCCTTCGCCTTCGGCGCCTCGCCTGACATTGCAGACCGCACTGCTTCCGTCACCTCCCCCGGAGCCAGTGAATCCAATTCATCGCCTTGGATACGAATTGCACAGCGCACGCCAGATCCGCCTTGGTTCACACCATTCTGACGGTAGTTCTCCGTACTGCATAGGTAGTACTCCTCTTCCCTCTCATACAACACTCTGCGCTTTCCACTCACCGGCGGGCCCCAGCGACCACTCAGATGCTTCGTGAATGTCGTTTCCCAAGAACGCCGCCTCCCCCCTCACCGTCGCGATACATGGTTGTTCCCCAGCTGCTGGTGGCGTCTGCCGTGTTTCAACGCCCCTCAGCGAAACGTGCAGCAGTCCCTCCACGCCTTGGGATCGACCGGTTCGAGATGAAAATGCAATATCCTCTTTACTGACGGCCGGTGGGTGGTGATACGGTGAGCTGCTGATGCTTTCCCCCTCCCCTCCCCCGCCAAATTCACCGTGGGTCCAGCGGTACCACTCGTCGCCGGTCACTCGGCGCTTCGGTATGCGCAACGAAATGCGGGCAGGGTGAGAAAACGGCACAGATGAGGCGAAACAGATGTCGCCGTCGACGCTGCGGCCAGACTGTCGGTGTGCCCTCCAGACAAACCCGACAACTCAAGCTTGTCACGTTCGCATATCTGCAATGTACCCTTTACAGCAGCCGGCATGTATAGGCCTCGAACATGGTTTAACGAGGGCCCCCTCTCTTCAACAGATGTTACGTTCTTGGTTGTTCTTGTTGGGCAGCGACTAAGCACCCTTCGTTTGCTCGGGGCTGTCTTCGCTGACTGCTTCCCCGGATTTGACACATGCTCGACCGCGATGAGCTGGGCATCACGCTGTTGAAAGACACGCCAACTCATATGAATCTGTCTGTCATGTGCAACATTCCTATACACATAAGAGAGATACGTCTAAATATCGTGATCTTGGCTTACGTTGGGCAGTATTCAATGAATTTCGACCGCAAAATGACACCAGTGGTCACATTCACCTCCCCTGGTCTGAACGAGCGGTTCTCGAGCGTCTGTTGTGTTGAGGCTGTCACGGCTGTCACGGCTGTACCGTTTCTGCGTCACGGGCTGTTTATTTGATATGATGAATTTAATAAATAAAAAATTTGAGGTATAATATTAATCATTTATTGTTCATGTTATCTCATGTAATTTTTTTCGGTCCGCATCGTCTTACTTGCATTATGCTAACCGAATGGCGCATGCTTGTTTCACCTGCTGATGGCTTGCTTCACTCTACACTGAGTCGTGAGCGACGATGAACGGTGACCCTCGTGTTCATCAAAACTGAGCATCAATGGGCCTAGAATTCGAATAATACCTCAAACTCATAGTCTTGCTGGAATAGCCAGCCTCTTGAGGTGAGAGGCGCTCTCAATGTGCATTCATGTACATAACGCTATGTAATTAAACATATACATAATGTATATATATATATATATACATAGCTGCTATTTTCCCAGCTACAGCGGCAAAGAGTTACTTCCTGACTACTGTGACGCGTTCACGTAAATCCTTAAACTGAGATACGAGAAGGAAGCTGCGTTTAGACCGTGCTTGATCGCTTTGAGGCGATGAGTCAACCGGGCACGGCGCTGCTGTGTGTCTGCCGCCCATGAAAGCTACGTCGATAACAAGCTTCGCCGCAGGTCTCTGCAGGCTCTGTTAAGCGAGGCAGCCCGTTCACCCCACTTTGACTCACGTCGACTCATCGAGCATCCATCCGAGCGGCGCAGCTTATCGGAGCATTCCACGACGCCCGGTCCGCCTTTCACCGTTCACCGTCGCCACAGCAAAGAACATCGTCAAAACCGGCCGTCCGCCTTCCTCCTCAACACAGGCGCAGAGAACTTCTGGAAGACCAGCATCCCCGATAATCACCTGCCCCCCCTGTCGTCAAGCACTGCTCCAGCATCGCAGTTTCCCCGTTTTTGCATTTCGTCAGTTCAGGCTCATCATATTAGGAACGTTGAGCATTTTCCTTTTTTTCAAAACCCCCAATCCGACACACGACTCCAGGCCTGTCATGCTTTCAATCACCCCGCATGGCGGCAACACCCATCAGCAGGCCGTGCCGAGGCCCCGCGACGACCGCGTCGTCCCCAAGCCCGTCCCGGAGGCCCAGTCCAAGGATCCCCGCGGCTACCAGCTCGGCCAGCTGCGCAAGCGCTTCTCGCCCCGTGAATCCACCGCCGCCGACGACGGCTCCACAACCCTGCTCTTCAAGCTGAAACCCTCTGACCCGGATTTCCCGTTCGAGCTAGAGCATCTCGACTGCGACCTCCGCGTGCCTGGGGACTACCCGGAAGCCGTCCCGGTATTGCGTGTGCGGAATAGCGACATCCCGCGGGGCTTCAGCGTCAACATCGAACGCGGATGGGACAGGCTCGTCCGCGAGCGCCAGGGCGCGACCCTCCTCGCCCTCACCTATGCCTTGGACAAGAATCTCGAGGCGTTCTTGTCCGAACAGAAGGCCGACACGGTCAAGTTGGTGTCGTTCAAAGACACCAAGGATACTCGCCACCTCGAAGCAGCAGCGGCAGCAGCAGCACCGGCTGCCCAAATCGCCAAAGCGCCATCGCCCCAACCCGCACCCGTCAGATGCCATGTGCCCGAGGAGTACTTCACGCAGGAGGAGATGGCGGCTGCGAAAGCCCGTCGAGCGCAAGAAACGCGCCAGCTCGAGACTCGCATGGGCCGCATGTCCCTCTACCGTCGTTCTCCCGACGGCATCGTGTACACCTTGCCTCTCGAACCTCGCCGCCGCGGCGAGCTCCCTTCCGGTCTGCAAGGCGTCAAGACGATTCACCTCATCGTACCGCTGCTCTACCCCTTGCAGTCTCTGCGCATTCAGATCAACGAATGCGAATCTCAGGACGCCGAACCACTCGAAGAGCTCTTCGTGCGGAAGGCTGCCCAGCAGAAGCAGATGACGCTCACTAGTCATCTCAACTACCTCGCTCAGAACATGCATGCTCTTGCGAAGCAGGCACCTGCGCCTGCCCAGGCCAAGAAGCCGGAGCCCGTTGTGTCCGTGTCTGAGACAAATGCCGAGGCACCGACCCCGGTTCCCGATGACGAAGACCGGAGCCATATCAAAGTCATCCCCCGGCCCCCAGAGTGGGACCAAGTCCGGGGCGGAGCCGATGAAGACGACGACGACACCTCCGACAGCTATGATTCCGAGGACGCATCCGATGGCGGCGGCGCCAACCTAGACGCCGAAGCACCCACGCTCTCGTCCGGACTGACGCCGGAAAGGGGCACATCCGTCTCCTTCCCCGACATCGAGCTCCACAGCATCGAGCTCTTCCAAGTCACCATCCTCAACCTCAGCGTGAAGTGCACCCGCTGCAAAACGGTCAGCGAGATCACGGGCCTCAAGCACGAGGTCCCGCAGACCGCGAGCTGCCGCAAATGCGCCACCGGCTTCGCGGCCCAGTTCCGCCAACAGCTCGTGCATGCAAACTCCACCCGCGCCGGCTTCGTCGACCTGACGGGCTGCACCGTCGTCGACATGCTCCCGAGCACCTTCGTACCCGTGTGCGCCAAGTGCTCGACCGCGAGCCAGGGCCTCGTCGCGGTCCGCGGCGACGCGACCACCAACGTCTGCCGCACCTGCCACGGCAAGTTCACCTTCAAGATCCCCGCCGTCAAGTTCCTCGCCATCAGCTCCGGCGGTCTCGCGGCACCCTCCTCCGGCCCCGTCAAGAAGGCCGAGAAGCTCGGGCTGCACGCCGGGACGCCCCTCCCGAACCGCGGCGCCTGCGGGCACTACCGCAAGAGCTACCGCTGGTTCCGCTTCTCGTGCTGCAGCAGGGTCCACCCGTGTGATCGGTGCCACGACGACGCCGAAGACCACGTCAACGAGTGGGCGAACAGGATGGTCTGCGGATGGTGTAGTCGGGAGCAGCGGTACTCGCCTGAGGCGTGCGCTTTCTGCGGACGCAGCGTCATTGGGCGTAAGGGCCGGGGATTCTGGGAGGGCGGCAAGGGCACGCGCGATCGTACGCTCATGAGTCGCAAGGATCCCAGGAAGCACAAGAGGCTTGGTGGTGGAGAGTCTTCGAAGAAGGAGTGAGGTGGCCCTCTTGGGGGTGATATTCGAGACTTCGGAGAGCATATCTGAGCCGCACGGGTACATAACATCAGAAGCCCAATGCCTATCAAGACACCACCACGTTCAAATCACCTGCCGCAATGCGTCGTGTGGTCTCCATGCCTGTATGCTACGATACGAACCCTTGCTGATACCAACATCATTTCCCGAGCGGCTACTCTACACCCTCCCGATCTGACGCGACGGTGATGACTGCCGCCGCGGCCAACAGAGAAAGCGCCTCGGAACCGGAGTGCCTGCAGACGGTAGATGGCCAGATGGGATTCGTTATGCATGGTCGTCATTTCATGCAACGCCCTCAGGTACAATTGTGACAGGCCGCTACGGAAAGATGATAGGACCAATATTCTTCTGCAACATATTCACATGAGCAGTCAGCTTCCCGCTGTGATTGGGACAAAATTCACAGGCCCGACAGGTCACGTCAAAGGGATAATGCCATTGGTTCGAATTCGCAAGCGCTTCTTACCACCATCACCCTGAAATGGTTGGGGCGACTTTTAAAAAAACAGCACAAAATTTAATCGCTTGTTTTATTTTGTTATTAACCAATTATTGTTCAATGGCAATCAAGGAAAAACGAAAAATTAATATTCAGATTCAGTCGGATACCGCAAATGAATATTTTATTTCCCCCCTGCTCCTTCGTACAACAGACGATGGTCCCTGAACGCGCCACGATCGACCGGCAAAATCTTGCATCCTCCAGACTTGCCGCCTTCCCATGTCTGTCATCCTGCACGCCTGGCGTGAGAGATTCAGCAGGGTAGAGAGACACATGCGCATCCAACCCAACACGCAGCCGTGAGAAAAAGCGAGCATTAGCGACAAAATCCCACGAATCAAATCCTCCAGCTCTTTTCCGCCCGGCTCGCCGGGGCCCCCGGATGGGCAAGCCCGCAGAGGGGAAATCCAGCCGGCTGGGTTTTGTGGAGAGAGCACGCCCGCGCTAGCTCGCTTCCGGATCGTGCTTCTCCAATGGACGACTTGCCCGTTGTAGACATTGAGAAAAGGCCACCCTGGAGGATTGTTGGTGTCGTTGTTGATCTTGCTATTGCATTGCCCCCGTGTGGCTGAACACGGATGGCAAAAGGCCCCAGAAGAAACCATGTGCAGATGCGAGATGCGATGCGGGCTTGGGGGTTAGTAGACACCGGGCAGAACTGCTTCGTGCGGGGTTTATCAATCGCGTGGTGAAGGTGGATTTAGGATGGACTTTGACATAATTTCCCCCTTCCTGGGATCTAGTCCTGCAGATGACACCACATGTGACAGGATGCGCGTACGTATTGGCTCGCTCGGCCGTTGCTCACCGAATAGGATACCGGTGTGCCAGGGGCGGACATGAAATACAGGACCTAGCCAATTTTCGTTGTAGTTGAACTCTTCGACTGTGGAATTTTACCATGCCTTGCATCAACTTCTTCCGCACTCTCTTCGGTGACCAGCACGCCTGCTGATTCTGTGGATCGTCTCCTCCCCGGCGAACGTTCCCGGTCTCATCTTCAAAGGGTTTCGCTTCCACTTGTTCCGATCAACTCAGGCCATGTACGAGGTGTCCCTCTCTGAAGCAAGCCGGTTCGGGTTTGGTTTTTGGTTTGGGGATCAGTAAAACGCAACATCAGCCTGTCAGCCGGTTTAGCGTCTCGTTGGCGGCAACAAAGCGCCTCCTAGCTCGTTAGCTCAAGGCTGGCCAGCCTGCTTAGCTTCCCCGGAGAGATTATAATGTTGGTATCTTCTAGCGGCACATCGTCATTTAAACTTCAACTGTAGCATAAAAATTGGCAAACAAGCGACTGGATTGTTCAAGCCGCGACACTGCAACGACGCCATCGTCTCGGGTGTGTTCCCCTAGGGGACATGCCCACTTGTAACGGAACGCCTCCAGACCCGGTTTCGTGCGATATAACGCCGTCAAATTGAACGACGAACAATGCGTAGGCGGAAGACCAGAGAATAAACTCGTAATCACCATCCCTTAAGTGAAGTGGCCTCCCGCATCATACCGCTCAGACGTCCTCCCCTGCCGTAGCTCTGGCGCGGCGTCTACCTCCGGTGAAGGACCGCATCTCGGAGTGGGTGACCCGGGACGCGCGGACTGGTCGTCTCCAGTGGCTCGGCGTCTTGCTCCGGGTGTGCAACCCTTCACCACTTTGCTCCCCGCTGTACCGCTTTACCACTTCACGGGTGAGATGGGTACCACAGGTAACTAACTGTTCCATGGGTCGGCGGATGATCAGACGAATCGGTCTGCCCGCGTTGTCGTGCGGCTCAGCTGCTCTTGGACGGCAGACGCCCAGCCTTTTTCCCTCTTCCATCCCGTTCCTATCAATATCGACGGTTATGACACAAAAGACGGTGGTTATTTCATCTGGGTGATGCTTGGCAGTATCAGATACGAGGACCAAAAAAAAAAAAAAAGCAATGCTGATATCAATCGAGCAGTATGGACGGCCTGTGTTCCCGGCCCGCCTTTTGGCCTGGACGTACCAGAGTGACTCGAGCCCCCGTAGCCTGATAATGTTACACCCCCTAATTCTCAGACGCGGACTTTCGACCTTGCTCGGGTTTTCCCCAGGTTTTGGTCGCCATTTACCCTGGATTCGAGATCCAACGGGCGCGCCGTGAACACACTCTGCTCGACTCGTTCCCGACAATTCGACTGGCTCGCGATACCTGTGAAGCAGCGTCCTGCGTCGCTTCCTGCGCCTTGGCGACTGCGCTGCATCAGTCTCGTTCCAGGCTATTCATGAATCGCAATACGAAATGCCCGTGATACAGAACACCGCGCGCGACCAACAAGAAGCTTGCGGGATGCGAATTGACATCGACGCGTCACAACTTCACATGTGAATTCGCACACGCCTCCCATACATACCAACCCGGCATTCGAAGAAAAGTGACTCATCAGTGCATCATGACTGGACGGAAGAATGAACAGCCAGCACCAACTACCACCACCAGACCCGTCCTCGCAGCATGTGAAGCTGCCCCAAGCTTCACATACCATGATTCAGCCGCAAGGACCCTTCATGACCAAACCCGTCGCAGAAGTAAAAATAAGGTGAGCTCCTTCGTCCGGTCCAAGGATCCAGCACGCCCATCGGCAAAGCATAACCTGGGGAAAACCATGACCTTTCTGTCTCCTGCGAATCCCTGTATCGTCCTACTTGTATTGTGCTCTACCATGGACACACTCTCCCCATGAACCATGACCCAAGGCCACACACACAAGGCCTCTTCTTCCTTCGTCCGAAGTTCCTTTTCCAGCGAGAGAAGAGGGAACCAACAGACCAATGAGAGCCCATCCGAGCGATGCGGCCCCATGACTTGAGTCACTTACTGAAGCATTCTACCTTTCCTATTCTTCCCGTGCTGCTTGTAGCATCTTGCGTACGTACGCCTTGTTCCCGTCCCTCAACTTGGGACGACAAGACACGGGAAGACAAATGGCAGAGGCCCAGTCCCGACATGACTCCTCTCCCCCGATCCAATCGCCCGTCCTCCGTCATGCGCATGCAGGACCGCGTTCGACGAGGCGGAGGTGCTTCATGCAAAGAGGGGGTTTCTGGACCGCCGGGTCTGGCTTTCTCGCACATGAGGGGAGTTGGGGGAGCGCACAATCGGGCTTGTTGATTACGGTTAGGATGCAAATTCGAAACAGGACGGCGGATGGTTCGTGGTATTTCACGGCGATGGAGTTGTTAATAGCTGTACTGATTGCATGCATCCAAGCGCTTCTGAGCAGTGGATCGAGGCGCGCTTGTAGGCTTCCTAATTCGGTAATCCCAACCACAGGTAACCACAGCCTGCCTGGATAAGTCGAACATAACCTAAGGGGAAGGCTATTCCCGTCTACCGAATTCAGACCGAAGACGACGACAGCGAAGCATGGAACATCCCAAGCGACCGGTAATTGTCCCGACAAAGACCAGGCGTGGGCTTACCCCACAAACGCAATTACAGCAGAGCCTCTTCGCGGAAATGCGTTGATGAAGCATGACAGGTCGGCTTGGACCCGATGATTCGGAGGAGGGGGTTGCATGGCCCTGGCCAATAAATTCTTAAAAACTATGACAAGTTGCAGGAGCTGCCTGCCGGACTTGGCCGCGATCATGTGCCAGAGTTCAATGAGGCCGACAAAGGTCGTGCTTTGCCTGCAACACTCGCTGGCCTCCCCTTCAAGGAAGAGCCCGCGAGAAAATCACACCCCTCTGTTCTCTCCGCCTTTGACGCCCAACGAACGGCCGTTCCCCGGTCATCGACGGTCATCGACGGCTTCGGATTGCCAGTCCAGGATACTGAAGGGGAGGAGAAACTCCATCTCCCTCGCGAAAGAATCGGCCGAATCTCTCCCCTATCCACTCGCAATCGCAAGCGCTCAGGGCGCGCTCGCGTAACCAATTCTTGGGAGGGGCTGGGCCAAACCCGGGGGGAGGGGGGGTGGCAGCATATCCGTTAACCTAGGAACCGCCCCCTTGGGAAATAGGCAAAGGCCTTGCCGGGGTGAGTTTGGGGGTAAAACAAAAGGGCACTCCATATCCGCAGAGAAGCCGCGGTGCAACCGATACTGGGGCGAACAGGCGAATAGGTGAGGCATGTTCGGGATACTCGATCGGTCTAGACTCCAGAGAGGCAACGGAAGCCACGCGGCTCCGCATCACATTTTGCAACGCAGACGTAATAGCTACGAAAAAGTATGCTCCAACTCATGAGATGTTGGTAAACCACACTCTTCTGACTCGAAGAAAGATTGCTTGGTGGCAAATTCGTAAATGGTGGGTTGGACGCGACGGACTCGTTCCGAAGAAACGCCTCCCCGCCATGTTCGAGAAGAAGTGAAAGGGGGGAAAAAAAATCCTTTATGACGAAGGTCTCGGAAGGTGCCTATTTTTGCCGTCATAACGCCGTAGCTTCATGCCAGAGATGCACATGCAGGTACATATACGGTTTAGTTGCTTTGGTTGCCGACCTGTCAAGACCAGAATGCCGGGTATCGTACTCCACTTCACAATGGGAAATGAAGAACCTTTCGTGAACCAAACAAAGTGGCCCGTCTCAGCTTGCCCGCAATAGCCCACGGTTTGGTTCGCGATGGAGTCGTCTGGCCCTTGTGAGTGAGAGAGTCTCCACAGCCCCTCCGATCGTCCCAAGAATTTGCCCTGGACGACCACAGCGGGCCGCTTGAATGCACTCTTCAATACGTCCCTGTAAGAGGTAGAAAGTAGAAGGCAGAGTCATGCTCCGAAGAGCAGTGCGCTGGTGCACGTTCCTCTCTTCTTGAGTGTGGCTGCTGCTGGCTGGCCCAGCTTGCCTGATATCACGGTCTGGGCCTTCACATGTATTGCTGATCGTCCAAAGGCGTTCAGGCGTGGCGATTGCGAATGGACACACAACGACACGTCGACGATGGTCCAGGAAGTATTGAGGACGACGCAACCTGATGACTCGTACGTAGCCTTGCCCAACCTTTTGATCTGCCGCATCCAAGCGAAGAACCCTCCATCAAGACGAAGAGACAACCTCCAAAGACGAGACAATCATGTCGTGGCGAGCGGTTGCAAGAGACCGGTTCTGGTTCCCCAAAGCGGTACAGCCCCAAATCCCAGAGTGCCATCGTCGACAGGTTGTCCTTCGGACCACCACACAGGAACAGTGGCTGCGAGTCATGGAGCTGGCTCCTGAGGCTGGGATCGGCCTGGCGCCGGAGCGCGGTTCCGCAGCCGGGTGGTCGCTACCACGACATTGGGGCCGTTCTGCAAGGGGGTTTTCATTTTTGGGCCTCGGGACTGGTGCGCGCCCTTCCACCTCTCCCTGATGCGGAGATTCTCCGCTTGAGTCGGGCGCGCAAGAAGACGGAGAAAAACGTGGCAGAAAGATTGGTCTCCTTGCCTGACGGGGAGACATGGGGAAGCGTTCTGTGACAGGCCAGCCCCTGGTTGTAATTAGAGGTCGTGCGCAGTATTCTAGAAAGGCTCCTGGAGTAACTTTCTTTTTTTTTTCCCCCTCGAAATTGGAGAATAAACTCATTTCTTATTTTTAATAGCTTGTTTTTTTTTAACTAGCTTATCCGTTCAAGTGAACGGGCCAGAGGTCTAACCGTCGCTTGACTTGATGTTGTCCGTTGCGTTTCGGTGCCATCAGCTTTTTCAATTGAACATTCTATACACTTTATCTTTTAGTATTGTGGCAAATGTGGAACTTCGGGAAAAGGATGGAGGCTCTGTATAATAAGAAAAAGACAAGATACCATACCGATGCAAAGGAACGTATGGAGAACAACGCTGCCTCGCCCAGTCAGAGTACAGCGTGTGATCTCTACCCGCAGCGGCTGCCTCCGGGTAACCAAACTGCCGGGGGTAGTCCGACAGAAACCCAGACGGGGAGAGACACATAGCAAGTGAGTTGGAGAAAACGGCCTCAAGTTAGCGGCACACGAAAAACTGATGGAAATAACCCAGACCCCCAGAACATAACGTCAAAAAAGAAATAATCGAATGAATCAGAACGGCCCTGTGCAGGGACAGAAGACGGTACGAAAGTTAAGAAAATAGACGACCAGGAACAAGACCCGCACTTCCCCGGCAGCCCCAAGATCAGAGATCAGACCGAAAACCAAACGCTTCTGGCGACGGAGCTTGGGAGCGCGACGTCGTGGAGAAAGGGTGCGCGGTCGGGCGTGCAAATCGGCGGCGCCTTTCGCACCAGTTCGGATTGTCATCCGGAAAGAAGACCAGAGTTCAACGACGGTCTGCTTTGACAAGAAAAGGGTTCCGCGGTATCAAAGCGTGCGTCGTCCGCTACATGCACACCGCACAGCCTACTGGTAATTGCCGTTGCTGAAGATGCCCTCAGCCCGTTTTTTCCCGGTGTGCTCGTCCCTCCGTCGGCCAGAAGCCGTTGTTAGTCCGTCTTTCCGATTGCCTCGTCCCTCTGGCCTTCCCAGGAACCCATCCTTGGCCCCGAGACTGGATGGTAGGTACTATTACAGGTCGTCTTCGTCGGCGGTAGGGGGAATATGGTCAAGTGATGGGGGGCCTTGGACAATCTGTTTGGGCGAGGAGGTTTCAAATGCCCAATGTCGGATATTGCACCGTCGTGTGAGATAACGCGGAGCCGACAACGATTGCGAGAGGACGGAAGCAGAAGACGGGTTAGAGAAGACTCCTTCTTCCATCGCCGGCTGGTCGGCGAGGCTTTGGCGGCGGCTGGCTGGCTGATTATGCGACGTCAAATGAGTTTCGAATGCCCATGATATTCCCAACGAACGTCACCATCCACAGCCCCGAGAAAGAGAACGCGACGCGCGGATCAACGTTTAGCAGAAACGGGAGGCCTGATGCGCACATGTCGCGTGGTCTCGACTCGCAGGGTGTCTCCTCCTCTCTGCGAGTCTAACGCCTGCCTCCCTGGCCTGGCGTCAACCGTCACGAGGTCCATGACGGATCGGCGGCCTGGGCTCTAGCAGCTGGCATCCAGAGCTGCCCTGGCCCGCGTCAGGTGCCGAGGTGCATAATAAGTAATGCAGAGGGCTGCCAGTGTTGGCATCGTCAGGCAGGCCCCAAAGGTTGTGACGGTTGCCGGGAACGCTAGAAATCTCGATCAAGAGAAGAGTTAGCAAACATGCGACTGCCGCTGCCGTCCCGGAAGGCCGTTGACAATCCGCGGTCTCGGCTAGCTGCAAGACAAGCTTGCTGTGTGCTGTTGCTGCAGTAGGATCACACCTGGAGATGCGATCTCGTCGACGCGCTTCGGCGACGCCACCCAAGGTCCGGCGGTGGTGACGCAGTGGATGCGCAGGCCCAAGCTCTCGGCGTGTCAATGTCTGCTTCGAGCCCATCACCTGCTCTGCATCCTGGCCCCATTGGGACTTCGGTGTCTCGGGCATGTTTGTGGCATAGACCAGCTGAGGAGATGTTTGCCGAGATTGGTTGGTCTAGAACGTCAACATCTGTCGGTCAGTCGGTGGTTTGCATGCCAATTTTTTAGATTGCCGTTCATCGAGATCGTGAAGAGCCTCACCAAAATCAGAAGCCAAAACATAGGGAATTTGGAAAGCCCATTTCCAATACTTTAATTAGGCCGAGTGGCCTGTGCACTGGAGACGGCACATTGCCCGCACAGCCATGATTATAGTTGAACGTGGCTGAAGGCTTGTGGCTTGGACCTATGAGCCTCGGTGTCAAGTAGATAGTTCTGCATATCATATAGATGATCAAACCAATTTCAACTTCAAGAAGCGAGGTCAAATCGAGATCCAGACTTTTTGGATATCAAGACAGAGAAGGCTTCATCAGCCAAACTGAGCTTCAGTCATCCGCTCAGGGGCAATTTATAAAGCCTCGTTCCAGTTTAAAGGAAAACATTGGTACTCCACTGAATTGATTCATATAACATTCAGAAGCGTCTGTTGTTTATTGAATCCGATAGGCCGATAGGGGAGGTATCACCCCAATATGAATACTTGCACCCGCTAATCATAAAGTCTCGCTCCTTTGTGTGAAAACGGCTGTTACCTTATTGTCATACAAAATTGTGGATTATAGTACCTAAGCTTCGATATCATCAGATTTCGTTGAGATTTGGCGAATGTTTGATATCGAGGACATCTTAAGTATGTCAAATCAACGAAGACATTCCTGCATTAACTGTTCATGGACCGAAGCTGGATCATTGCTCTCCTTCATGCTGGACGAGCCACAGTCCAGACCGGACTTGTGATTCAAAGGCAGTCTCTTATCCAGAGGGACTAGTGTTCCGTGTCATGGCATGGAGATTTATACATCCTCTTATGCATGACGGCTCGTGCTTAGGCCTATTTCGCGCCTTGATGCCGAAGTCAGTATCGACCGCGATTTGTACGACGTAATTTTAGCCTGATGGCACGAATATGAGGTAGGTCCAGAGTGCCGACATTGTTAAAAATAAAAAGGAAGAAGAAAATCAAACACCAAAAATGAAAAGAGGCAGCCGCAGAATCCGAGTAGCTGATGCGGTCCCATGAAGACGCGCGGAGGCCCACACCGGGCGGCAACGCTCCGGCACCCCCGCATCGGGTCCGATTTGCCCCAGTCTCGGCATCTTCTCTCCCCCACCCCAGAACAGCAACAATAACCTCGGAATAGTCTACGGAATCAGTGGCACATTCCATTCGCCCGAAATCGAGTTGTTGAATCACTGCAAATTTCGGAACAAATCGACTCGAGTCTTAGACGGAAAGGCTTCATCTGAACAGCGCGTGTTTTTGCCTTAACCATATATGCTTGGGACATCATGCATTTCAGACATGGGCGAGAGTGGTGGCGACTGCCTCCCCATCCCCTTGCGTGACCACGAGCCAATACCAACGTCAAGAGAGAGAGAGGCATTAGGAAAATGCGCCCTGAACTAACAACAAAGTCAAGAGTCATCGAGACACTGTCCAATCAAAGCAGCAATAATAGCGATGCTATATCAAGCTAGTCCCTGAGATTGCTCCCAGCCAAATGGTACGTGTGGGCTCAACTGGATTGCCGTCTTCTACTGCCGGCAACCAGCGCATCATCATCTGTCTCGATTTGCCATTTGGAGTTCGTCGTCTGGGGTCTCAGAGAAAAGTAAGGCGTGCTAAGCGGGGGGTGAGATTCCAATGTTCCGTGCTGAAAGTTTCATCCGGGGGAAGGGTGGGATGAAGGCAGGGCTAGACAACTCCTCAGCCTTCCGAGTGGCTCGGCTTCGCTGGGTGTCAAAGCCAATCCACTTTCCCAGCAAAATCTGACAACACCAGATAGACTCGAGAAAAGTCCGACCCGCCCTTGTGATCCAGCAGTTGATGCTGGACAATAGTCCGTCGCCCACGTCGGAAAACTAACCGGCCCCTATTCCGTCCAGAAGGAAGGGGGGAAGAAAAAACTACCGTGTCCGAGGAAACTCGATTTCGCCGCAACAGCCAACATGCTCAATTTCCTTGTTTTCGGGATCGATTGCACACGAGACCGAGCCTTGGATGTTTGCCGAGGTCAGTCGAAATTGAGGAACGGAAACGGTATAGACTCTTACCGCGTCGAACCCGGCAGTCAGCTGCAGGACCTGCGGGTCCGGACTGTAGCTGCTTCGGGAAAATAGTAAACGCTCAAATTCCGGGGTAGCGGATGGCAGGGTTTGCGGGGCTGCGGGCGGCAAAAAGGTATGAAGATCGCGGAGTGACGGATGGTCCCAGTCAGAGAGACATTGCCGCCTTGGAAGATGGGCTCCCTTCGCAACAACCTGCAGAGACGAGGTGCATTCCGTCTCATGAAGAAGGACACTTGGGGTAGGATTGCGGTATCAGACTTGCCTGCCCTAAGATTCTGCGATTCTGACTCAGAAGACCTACCTCACCATGCGGAGTCAATCGTCCCGCAAGACACCCTCCATAACGGTGGTCTTTCTTCTTTTTTGCCCCAAGTCATGTCTACCAATACACCCTCACCTTGCCGATGAGAAAACTAAACGCTGATGACGTGGTTCGTGTTCTTGGGACGAAACACGTACACCCCATCAGCCTGGCAAGGAGAATGTCAAGCTGCGGAAAGCCAAGGATCGCAGCAAGCAAAGAGGGCGGAAATAGAGTTCGCGCTTGCGTTCTCCCTGCCGCAATGAAACGGCGTCTCTAGTCATGAGCTTTGCGAAACCAAGAAGAACTCAAGGCGCGGCCGCAGCCAGGCTTGTTGGAAAGCAGGTGTGATTCGAGCCAACTTCAGGCCATTGTGCGACGGGCCCCATCCAGGATTAGATGAACGTCGTCTCGAGCTCGGTTGGGGTGGGACTTCATTTACCGAATAAAGAGAGTTGACCGACTCGGCTACAATATCCTACCTGGTTAATGTTCTTCGTGGTCTTCACATACGCAGGCCTACACAGTCACCACTTGCAGCAGCCGTCGCCGACTGCTCTGCAGGTTCGATGCTTTTGTTGTTTCCTGGTGGTCGTCCTCGGGCCTTGAGATGGCGCAGCTCGCACGGCGACTCCGCGATGACCTGGCAAATAAAGGGTGTCGCGATGTCCGTACATAGGCACGTTTCGTCGTTGTAAACAGGAATTGGTGGTCACGGCCCCAGTAGTAAGTATGACTTGGTACGTCTGAATGTGAGACATTGCCCATCGCAGCAAGCCTCAACTGTTCATTCGCCCGTTTGAACGGTGAAGTGTGGGGTTCGGGGCTTAGTGACATAACCCGGGCAGCAATCACCCAACCGCCGAAGTGAGCGAGATATGGTGAGCCCGACTTCCTGGGATCGAAACGAACATCAGCAGATAAGAGGACGAATGAACGAAAACCTTCGTAAAGTTCTATTGTTTCAACCCCCGTATCAGTGAACGCATCCGGACACCATTCGTGCGCTAGACATGGTCCCTAGAGTACTTTTGTTTACTAACAAGGCTCAATTTCCCACCGTCGTGGATGCTGCAGCAGACCAGACCAGGTCGCTAGCTTGCCGGCACATGTTGGTGTTGGCGTGGACGACGATCTCCTGGGCCGATGGAAGAGTTCTAGAAGGTGAACGGGGTGACCTTCCGACCAAGGCAGTCTTTCCCGGAAGCTACAAGGAGGGGCCGGGGAAAGGAAGCCGGGCTGCGCTCGAATGAGTTGAGACATCTCTGGAAGGGTGGGGGTGCCACACACACGTCTTTTCTCTCAGTCGGGGATGGTGGAGGGGATATTTAAATTAACAATAATAATAATAAAAATTAATCCGATCAAGGCGGAAAGGATTCAAGGTGGTGGGAAATGACAGGATGGCGTAATGGAGGGGTGGGAGCGACAGCGAACTTCCAAAACCCTTAGCAATAGCCGGGGAGGTGAAAGAAGCCTCAGACGCAAGCTACGCTGCGAAGAGGAGAGAACCCCGAGCTGCTACTGAAACCCTCCCGCCATCTCACCCCCCCTTTTTTTTTTAAACTCTTCCAACGAGATGGTGCCGTGAAAGCACCGAAGACGTTGAATGGTAACAGGATGTCACCGAAGGTTAGTTCATTCATTTTTTTCTTACCCGAGTAAGGACGAGGCCTGGGCTAAATGGGTAGCTCTGTTTGGGCAAGGGACTCTGGACTTTCGGTGAACAGGAACCTAATGGGCGAGCATTGTCGCGAGCGAAATAGAATGAGCCGACGAATGAGAGAAGGCCCATTGACTGAGCAGTAAACATCCCCAAGCTCCCAAGGTCAGAGAAGCGTTCGAATGCGGTCGCGTGGCCGACATGGCTCCCTTCGTCTCTGATGTCGGGGTCTGGGTATATTTGGTAATCGGTGCATCTCCCAACATTTGATCTCAGGCGTCCGGGAAAGGCGATTGACATGCTGGAGCTGATTGATTAGGTCCCTGTAGCTAGCTGTTCAGGTTGCACTGCACTCGGCCTACCTGCGGCCATTAAGGTTGTTTTTGCCAATCTCAGCCTCCGTCTCATAGAGCTGTGTGTGTTGACCGGCGCTTCGGACTTCCCAACCATTTGGTCACTTCACTCCCTTTTGCCTTCTTGTTTGGAAAGGGAGGCAACTAGTCAGTGATTTTGGCCATCATGGACGGAAAGAAAGCCGGTCTCGAAGTAGCGCAAAAGCTACATCATTTATGTCATCGACGGATTCAAGTACCGCTACGCCGTTTCAGAAGTATCTCATGAAGTATCTCATCAAGTATCCAAAGTACCGTCGCTTCTGAATCGTTGACACCTTTAGAGCTACGCCCAGTTCATGAAAAGTCGGATTCATGGAGGGGAGACCACAGAAAAATAAATCCCGTTACTGTTGAGAAACAAAGTGAGCCGCGCTGTTGCAAGGGACGCCGGATTTGAGTCGGCAACTCGTAACGCACGGCAGAGCATCCGAGCCACCATGCGGTGGTATTGAGCGTTGGCAGCGGGTAGAAACACTCCAATAGCAGATGGTCGGAATGACATCAACTTCCCCATCGTCGATGATAGACAGATGCCAATGCCGGCCTTGGGATTGATCATCGCGCGATTCGTTTCGCAGAACATCATCATGTCACTGTCCTTCCAACCTTGAGAATTGAATTTTCTGTCGTTGTCGGGCCAGAAAGGAGGGGGAGTGTGGAATGACAGACTCATGATCCACCGTTCACCAGATCGTTGGACCCAAATGGGTGCAATATCGGAAGACGGGGGAGACACCAGATGTTGATCGATTCCAGGTAAATTTGACACGCTTACCATGCACTCACTGTTGGTGGCACGACGGGACGGGTCTCAGAAGGGCGAGCGACAACATGAACTGTTTCCCCATCGATGATGTCGTCTGGTGGAGAATAGGGGTCCAAAAAAGGGTTCAACAGAAAGGAAAACTCAGATCGGATCAGCTTCAACCCTTGTATTAATTCGAATTCAATGCCCCTACTCCCCTGCCCCGTGGGGAACCATGATTTCGTCAACGGCGACCACTGCCGTGCGGGCTGAATGGAGCTACGATGTTTCTGAACACCTCATGAAAAGCTACGCATGACATAAAGGGAAAAGGGCAACGATTCAAAAGACCAGAAGAAAATCTTGACAGTTACGGAGCACAAAGCTGTCTCCGGGCGTCCACGGAAGGGATCGGCGGGTGGTTCTGGATCCGATGAACGCCAGATGTCGGATCCGGGGTAGACAATAACGTCATTGCCCCGTGGGTTCCTCACCCCCGGGAATGTTTGTTTCCATCTTGCGCGCTCCATGTCAATCTTTTACGGGAACAGTACACCATCTCAAGCGATCTTGGCTCCGTTTTGACGTCTGTCGTTCTCCAGGTGTGTAGGAACACTGGGCCGGCCGGCCGGCCACAAAAAAAAAAAAAAAAAAAAAAAAAACAGGGTATTGGAAATTGAGGGTGAAATTTTTTAACAAAAGTATTAGCGCATTGGAATTCATGATTTACGATTCTTTTTCGTGCCGTCCTGAAACTTCAGGGTGAACAAATCTACAACGTCGAGATAGTCCACACCCCCTCCCAATCCGGACTTCAGAATACTCCAGTACGTACTATGTATCCATTGCATGGTACAGGTTTTGAACGAAGAGTGGGGGCGCAATTGAAGAGGAAAAAAAAAAAACTATGATACTCGAGGACGCGTGCCAAAAGTCGGTGAAGAGGCTATACGCTCGGCTGGCTGGCTGCCACGACAGCACTCAGCAGGGCTTGGGTGAAAGAGTGTGGTGGGCTCTTACCTTGAAGTCTTAGTTGGAGGGGCACACGGCAACCACCAAGAGATGGGAGGTGATGGAGCACAACCAGCGACGTGAGATGTCTGGTTGCGGCGGTGGGTTGCCTGCAGCGCTCCTGACAGCCTTTACGCATGTCTTTCGCCTTACCTTTCCTTCTACATCCTCACCTGGCCCTGCAGAAGTTGAGCTATGGCGCCGTCCCCCCGGGCCTTGCATCCCGACGCCGGGCGGCGCAGGCCGGACCTTTTCTATGAGTTCTTCAGCCAACTACTGTCGACCAAGTCGCTGCGCTTCCAACGCTACCAAACGGGGCCCTTTGGCTAGAAGACTCTGTAAACACACATTGGCTTCGTTCAAGGCGCAGGTGTTGGAGTAAACACGAGAGGATTCGACCGAGATGCGACAAGATATCTACCATGGGCAGTTTAAGACGCGTACGGCGGGAGATTTGAACACATACGCCTAGCCAAGGACAACTGCAGCTACCTCTTGACGGTTATTATTCCCCGGAAGCCTAATTCCCATGGCCATGGCATTAGCAAGCGGTCAACGACGCAGTACGGCAAGACCAATTCAACACCATCCAGCTCCTCTCCCGCCACCGAAGCAACTGAAGACGAGGCAGCACCAAATAAACGAGTGTTACACACCACCAAATAACCCCTGCCCGGCAGCTGAAGCTAGCCCCTCGAAACCAGTCTTAACCGCCATCGCCATCCTCGTCATCTCCAAGCGGTGAGGGATTCTCTGCCGCCCAGTTCTTCAACAACTCTTGGCGTACATTGTCTGTCGACCTTCAAGGTTACACGTCGTAGAGCACATAAAAATCTCTGCTCAAGTAAGTCGAGCCGATTGACCCCGCAAACAGAGGTGCATTGCAGCCCTTGCCACCGCCTCCATTACGTGCAGTCGAACGCGGGGTTCCTTTATGCGAAGCTTCAGCGCCTTCTCCAAGACCAAAGAGAATGAGTCACCGGGCAAGCATACGGATACTATGCTGTCAAATTCGCTTTTCTGCTCCATGGTGGGGTCCTTGAGCATTTTAGGCACGAGAAAGAATTTTTCAAATTCTCGAAGTACCGAATCTGGCTTCCTGCAGCGTCTCCAGTGACAACAAATATTAAAATGCCTCGTCGACTGAAGTCTCGACGGGGTGACAAGGTGAAAGCAAGCGCTTTGGGCAGCAATGCCAAACCAACTAAGAGCCCCTCTACGATACCAGTCATAATTACGGAGCAGGTGTTCGGCCATTGTGAAGCACCAAGACTGTGAAGAGTGAAAAGAAGGAAAGAAGAGTATCATCCTCAACTGCACCCTTGTAAAGCTCCTCATCAGCCCCGCTCCAGGTCCGGAGGGGTAACTGAGCTGAGAGGCGTATAGACGAAAATTCTTGCGATGGCGGAATGGCAAGATGACCGATGAAAGGACCCTGCAGGATTTGCCATGCGTACATTTCGCGGCCAAGAAAGCCTATTGTCGTCTAGGTTGCTACAACCATCCGGCATCTCGGGCATATCCCGACTGGAGTGTGGCGCCGCGTATTGAGACAGTATTGACACTCAACCGGGCGTTCGTCATATAGTCACATGGCCACACAACCAAGCCTCAAAGAGGCCTCGAGACGCGGACATTTCCCCGCGCATTTCACCTCATAGTTTCCGTTCGTCTGTCTATTCGCGGTCAGTTGACCTACAACTTACTCGTCAGCCCCCGCCCTGAACCAAAGCAGGGGAAGACCAAGCCACATCCGCTTAAGCCTCATCTAGTCGGACCTCGGCCGGACACGCCGGTTTCTCCGTTCGGGAGCCCAGATGGCAGGGCACAGCCTCAGCTCCCTCTACATCCTAGCAGCTTACGTACTCCGACTATGGGGTTCCACCCCGTTGAGCCACCCAGCGCACAGGCCATCAAGGCCACGTGCAATGCATCCCAATCCAGGGACCAGGCAAGAGCTAAGAAGACCAATCAACGGGAAAATACGTCTCAGGTACCCTCTCTTTGTCAGCATTCCCCGTTCTGGCCTCCCCAGAAGCGGAGATGGCTCACAAGAGTGTTCAAAATATTCAGAATAAAAAAACGTATCAATATTTTTTCAATGGGCAATGGCACACCCCCCTCTCTGTCTCTCCCCACCACGGCCTAATTGTGGAGTAACCTGCATCCCAGACTTTGGAGAGCAATAGGAGCTTTGACTCTTTTTTCCCTCTGCAGAAAGACGGAGCGAACTCCAATTGCACTTGCTGCGGCTGTTGATCAGCTTTGTCAGTTTTCGTATGCGCCGTCCCGTCATCGTCTTCGTGACCTGGGATATGGGGAGAAAAAGACTGGTCTAGACACGCTACAACCTGAACCTGTCACATCGACAACACCGAGTTGGAACCGAGATATTTTCGTCAACCTCCACGACCCTTTTTTTTTCTTCCCTTCCGTCCTCAGGACTTTACTATTACATGATTGAAACATTGTCACATTCAATTATTCATTTTTGTCTCCGTCTCCGACGCATTTCCGTTGTAACGCAATTCCAGTGTCGGCCACATTCCCAATTGAACTGCCGCCCAGGGAAAAAAACCAAAAAACCGTGCCCGGTGCGCCGAGTGAGCCGATCTTCGGCGGCGGTGTTTGCGCGATAGGTTCGGCATAGACCGGCCACCATCTCCGGCGGGGTTGTGTGTGATGTTGTATCCGTAGCGAATACAGATCTCGACGAAAGCGGAAAAAAAAAAAAAAAAAGGCTTGGCACGCGGTCCTCGATCTCTCTGTAACGGGGACAAATCACGGGCATCACTAAAGTTAGCTTCGATCTGTCATATTTTGAGTTTTCCCCCTGGTGCAGCGATATGCCAATACCAAAAGATGCGATTCGCCGCGTATCAAGTTGACTGTCACACCTAGGTACGGTCGCACAGTTTGGGGAAGACAAGAAGAAGACGGAATCGAAGGTCATTAGGTCGATTGGTAACTCCCAACTCTCTTTTTTCCGACGGAGTTAACCGATGGTTGTAACACTGCCATCGCATGACTTGCATGTGTCAAAAAAAAAATCGCCGACGGTATCTCCTGTCTGTCTATTGTCTTTGGTATTGCCGCTCAAATGTTCGAAACTACCTCGGGCAAACTCCTCGACGGTCTCTGCCTAGGAATGATAACTCACACACCTCGGACGTTCTAGATCCCGGGTCCAAGATCGAAAATTCAAAGTTGGAGTACACATCTCCACGTCCGACGTCCAAGTTCCCCGTTAATCTCTCCAACACTTCCCCTGCACTTGAGTCAATTAGCAGGATTGTGCAGTCCGTGTTGTTATTATTTCCACACGAAAAGCCAGGAAGTCCCATCCCATCCCATCCCATCCCATCACCAGAGCCTCATCGTGACCTAATGCGCAGCCAGCCTTGCTTAACAATCCACCTCCTGGCGAAACAAAGACCATCTCTCCCCACTAAGCCGCCGAGTTCTCGCGGATGCGACCGACAGACACCACCACCACCACTTCCCCCTCGTTCATCCTACACGTCGTCCCCGGGGGAAAAAAAGTAGAGAACGTTCTTATTCTCCACGTCCTATCCCCTTGACAAAACCGGGCGGAACCAGCCCCGATGGCGAGGCTTTTTGGCCTCCGCTCCGTCGCGGAACACGCCGCGTGGTGCCCTTGAATAGACGGCACGAACGTGTCGTGTCGTGTCATCTACGGAGCCTGTAGCCCAATCCACTTACACGACTTGAGGTGTTCGATTCGGTAGTCCGATCGAGCTCCAGCGAGTTTCATCGCGCTTCTCCTGGGGCCTCCCGGTAGACTGCCACTAATGCGCTTCATCATCAATTTGATCAATAGACGCTATTGCTTGCCCAACCGCCTCACGTTGCTGACAAGGTACTTGGTTGTGTTGGGAGGGGGCTATAATCTAGCCTGCCGTCGTTGTGCAACTGATTTCGTGATGTCAGGCAAAGGGCGCAGTCTCGACCGCACACTCGCAAATTGTCCAGACACTCAATTCCGTCTCGTGCCATCTAACTAACATCTCGTGTAATCCCACACCCCGCAACCTAGAAGCCAACATCTCCCACCAGTTGGATATCCTCGCCTTCGCCGCCGCCACGACCAGATACTGTATTAAAAAAAAAAAAAAAAAAACCTTTCAACACACGCCGAAACGCCCTCCCCGCCATGTAAACGCCACATAGACTGCGCCAAGGACAAGGCCACCAGTTCCTTTCGCGAACCTTTTCCGCGCGAAATCTTTCCGAAGGCGCCTCTCTTTCGGCAACGTGCCGTACGCACCAGTTCTTCGTTGCCAATCCCCCCCCCCCCCCAACCAACGCGCAACCGCGACGGTAGCCTAAGGTAGCTCAGCTCTGCTGCTAACGCGTATCGTCAACTGCTCTTTCAGAACGGGCACAAGCTACCGTAGTCTTGCGCTGCCTGGCCCTGCAAGAGAGAGAGCTCGTAGAAAACACCAAAGCCCAAGGCTTCAAGACTAGCGGCCAGATTGAGAGATGACCGAGCTCACCGCGCCCAAACCCAGATTTGGGATTTCAGGCCGGGAATCACAAAACCCAGTGCCCATGAGCGCGCAAAAGCCGTGAAAACTATCCGCGCTGGGTGGACGCCACACCGCTCCCCCTTCCCAGGGAAACATCGGAAAATTTCGATACGGCACTGGAAAGAAGAGCCATCCATCATCAGACGCAAAATGCCAATGGACTGACGGTCCGACCTTGGTTCCCTCCCTTCCCCCTACGGATACGGAGCACGGCATAAGACAACACCATCCCCCACGTCCCCCAACCGATATCCAAAACCAAATCTGACATGGATTTTCCGACGTCTTCAACCATCCGATCTCGCCCGTTCCCATTTACGCGTCTCTTTTTTCCACTCACTCACCTGACAGCCTCAAACCCTAAAACTGCCCCTTTTCCCATATTCCCCATTATCTCCGTTGTGGAAATTCGGCAAAAGGCCCAGAACCCCACCCAAAAAGGTAAAATACACATAGCCAAAAAACCACATGATTGTATTACCAACATATGAAAAGACAACGGGCGAACAACAAACTCTCCCAAGCTCCTCGGTACTCCATTTCGGTACAAACCCCTCTCACAAGCATGAGAAAACCGCCCCCTACTGCCTGGGTTGGTTCCTAGACGTCTCGTGAGCAAATAAACAGGCAGGCCGAAATCATCACAGGCATTGGACTCTAGGTAGACTGGATTTGCAACGTGACTCTTTTCGTCCCAAGGGCGTGGTGATGGTGGTGGTAGGAGAGAGGTATGAGGTATTGGGACTAACCAGTACCGCGGAGTATGTACCGTCCGTCACTAAGGTAACTTCCCTCCCTCTGCAGTAAGTATGTAAGCCAACAAAACCACCAAACCGCGCATGTGCATGTACGATACCGGACTTTCACATGTCCACGATGAGCGAAAAGGGAAAAACAGGGCCAAAACCATCTGCGATCCGGTCCCTCCCTCCCCCCAAATTGCGACAGCACGCTCACCCGCCGTCCCCTGGCGCAAGCCCTAGCGCCCAGCGCCGGCCGCCGCGTCTGTTGGATTCATATGTTCCGTCAGCGTGCTGGTGATGGTCCCCGGGGAGCAATGCACTATAGACAGCCCAGTCTCCGCGCAATTGAAATCGTACGCTTGTGATTGTGGGCTTGTTCCCGCCCAGGTTTCGTTAGCGTACGTTGGAAACACACTCGAAAGCACACGGAGAATGATAGGGAGCGAAATGGCCCTCGTGAGCGGTGAGCGCATGGACGCGGTCCTGCTCCGTCAGATGCTTTTTCCCCCATCCGCTGCCGGCAGCCCGCATCAGTCAGCAGCAGTCAATGGGCGTCGTAAGTGGTCCTTCCCACGATGGTCACAAGACACGGAGAATCGAAGCGATGAGACGCAGAAGGGGTTTGATTCAATGGCCAACTTTTATTATGTTTTTGATAAGCTCTTTGACGATTTTCCGATCTTTTTGTTCTCGTCGTGACCTTTCCGCTTTTTGTGGGGGGGGGGGGGGGGGGGGGGGGGGGGGGGGGGGGGGGGGGGGGGGGGGGGGGGGGGGGGGGGGGGGGGGGGGGGGGGGGGGGGGGGGGGGGGGGGGGGGGGGGGGGGGGGG
>JAOQIF010000135.1:114120-124460 GCA_026260285.1 Colletotrichum sansevieriae
TTTTACTTTTTTCCGATATTTTTTTTCTCGTGGTGACCTTTCCGCTTTTTGGGGCCCCCCCCCCCCCCCCCCCTTTTTTTTGATTTTGCGCCGACATCTTCGCGCGCAGCCATCCTAGCTGTTCTCTTCCTCTCGGTCCTTTTCTCCTTTCTCCACTTTTGGCTTTTCGCCGCTGCCGGCTTCCCATGTCAGCATCCCCAACAGTGTCTCTAGCCCTGTTGTTGAGGTTGCCCTCGGGTATGCCTTCTGTAGCTTTGTGTTTCCCAGCCATAAGAATACATTCGTCCCCAAGTACAAAGCTTTCCGTAACCATATGTAAATGTAGAGACCCGACCCGTTGTTAAAAGATAAAGGTGGTATGTCGCGGAAAACAAAACAGACCCTGGTATCATACGAAGAGACGCCGTGCAAATGTAAAATAAGAATCGAGGTCAGAAGGCCACGAGGTGTCCATTGAACCAGTCACTCATGCGAGCCCACATTAGGGTAACAGTGATAAAAAGCATAGCTGATGCGATGCCGCCGGGCGCAATGCAATGTAAAATAGCAACCGGAAAGAAAAACGTTTTTGCTCGAGCGGGCCTCGCCAGCCACAAACTCGTCGGATATCGTGTAAAGTATTTGCGGTGGTGTGTTGTGCATGTGTTGTTGTAGCGTGGGTCCTTTACCAACCCTTGGAGTGGTAACCTCCGAAATTGTCCGTGTCCTTGGAGAAGTACTGTGGCGCAACAGGAACGTCCTCGTTCTTGTTGATGTAAGGCTTCTCGGGGTACTGCTTCAAGTTCGCGACGTCGTGGGAGGTGTGACGGCGCTTGAGGACAGCGTTAGCGGTGGAAGACTTCTGCTGCCGCTCCCAGAGAAGATTGCGACGGAGAGACTCGGTCAATTCCGTCGCAAGCATATTGCGTCGTGTGGTACGAGGGGAGAGAGCGGCCTGCAGATGACTGTGGCTAGCAGTCGCGGTAATAGGCTGAGCAGCAGACCGAGGCACCTCGTTGATAGGCTTCAACGGAGATGATCGGACACCTCGCTTCATCATAAGGGGTGCGTCGTCAGAGTCGTTAGGAGACACAGCCAAGGTAGGAGGCGCCGGGTGGCTAGTGCGCGACCAGGGGAGAGCCGAGGTAGATTGAGAAGCGATGTTGCCCAAGTTGCGAGAACGGTCGTTCTGCTCAATCATCAAGGTGATGAGCGACCGGCGCGAGGTCAAGTTGACTTTGGAGTCAACGCGCTGGAAGAAGGTCTTCTCATCGATGCTAGATTTGTTGCTATCCTCAATGGAGTCTTCCCATTCTGAGGAGTCATCATCATCGTCAATTGCACTCTCGTCAACGTAGTCGGTTTCCGAATCGTCAGCGATGGCAGAGTTGTCGTCGTTGATGGTGCGGGTGGTGACTTGGTCAGCAAAAGAAGTAGTCTTCTTCTGTCCGCTGAGCAGCGAGCTTGGTCCGGACGCGAGGGCGCTCTTCAGGGAGCTGTCTTCTTCGGAAGAGCCGCCAACAAGGAACATCTTGTTGCGCTTGGGGGCAGGCGGAGGAATTGGGCGCAATTGCTCGACACTCTGACCTTGCTCGCTGGAGGAGCAGGAACCGCCCAAAGCAAACATGGGTTGCTTCTTGGGCTGCACGCGCTTAGCCGCCGGCGAAGAGCTCGGCTCGGGAATGGCAGCGGGCGAAATGACCTTGGGAGAGGCCGGGACGGGTCGAGTGATCGGAACCTGAGAGGGGGAGAAGCCGCGAACGACGGTGGTGTTGGAGGTGACCTCAGGGGAGGGAGGTTCTTGCAGGTCCTCAGATGAGGATTTGCATGGCGACTCGGTAGTAGTAGATCCGGAGTGTTCGTGGACGGGAGAGGCGGGTGCCAAGTCTGGGGTCTCCTTCTGAGGAGGCATGTAGGGAGAAGAGATGTTGGGAAGAGGTGCAGAGAGGGGTTCGTTCTCCTTGATGATAGATACCACCATCTTCTCGAAGTCGCCAGATGTAATATGGCGCTCCTTTCCTCTACTACGGTTGCTTGCGCAAGAGTCTTGTCTCTGAATCTGGGGGCGGATCTCTAGAGGGGCGGAGGCAGAGGCGAACTCAACAGCTTCCTCATCGTTTTCCGAGTCGACACTGCCGGACAGTTGAGGGAGGTCTTGTAACCTGCTTGTTTGCGGAATTTCTCTGGGTTGGCTGGTGGCGGTGATGGAGGCTTCCTCTTCATCCTCTGCGCAGCAGAACGTCTCGTGGTTCCACATACGCCAACTGAGGTTCTCTAACCTGCGTCCTTGCTCAACAGACTCGGCGCACTTGGCGAAGACTGAAGGAGATAGGTCAGCATTTGGACCCAGGGCAGCTCGGGGCAGCTCGACAAACGAGCTGGCCAAGGGGGATATGCTTACCAGTCCACATGCTATAGAGGTTCTGGGGATTTGAGGTGTCGACCTTATGAATTACATTGGGGTCCACGGTCAGGACATGGGTGGCGAGAGGATAAGGCATGATGCCAAAGTGGTCTGCTCGATTGGAGCAGGTGGTGTTGGACAATTCAGGATCTATGGTCACGGTTGAAGTAGGAGTAACGCCCAGCTGTTTGGGCGTAGGAGGATGTTGTGTAGGGTGGAGTCGGCGCCTGGAGCGATTCGATGATGTCGGCTTGATCAACAGTGAGTCGCAAGGCCAAGTTAGAGGTCGATGATGTCGACGCGGGTGGGATTGAGGGTGGTATTCGTCGGTGGCGGCGAGGTCTAATACTGGGTCGAAGTTGTAGAAGGGCGAGGGCAGGACTGCTGCGATATGAGATGGCTCTTCGGACGATTCGACGGGAGAATGCTGCAGATGTAGATGCGGCCGGGGAGGTGGTCGGCAGGTTGGAAATGTTGGTGGAGCAATGAAGTAAGAAGAGCGGATGGGTGGAAAGTCTGGGGGAGGACTTCTTAATTATTATCGTCACCTCTGCAGTCTGGAGTCAGTTGAAAGATGTGGATTAGATGGCAGCGGAGTGGGACGCATGTAAGTATGTAATGTGCGATGGGCAAAAGACCTGGGCCATGGGGGGGAGAGACGGGGGGATGGGTATGGGAGGGGGGCGTGGGACTGTGGATGGGGGTGTACAGTCGAGCAGATGGGGGTGAGTCGCGGTGAGTAAATTGTATTTTCCCACACAACATGGGCCATGGGACAAGCGGAAAAAGAAGAGAAGACAAGCAGGAGGGAAGCAGAGCAGGGGCCCTGGGGCCTTGGGCCACACCAGGGAAAGAGGAGGGAGAAAGACAGAGAGAGAGAGGGTGTGGGCGTGGGACAGGGCGTGGGAGAGAGTGAGGGCGAGGGCGTGTGGGTTTTGATGTGTGCTCGGTACGTATCGCTGGATGACCTTGGGGTTGGGTCGCTACCTTACTGCTCTGAAGAGGGAAGGGACATCTGGGAAGTACCCAGGTACGGCACACAAGTACTGCCGTCGATGGCTTTTGCAGTCCTATGCATGGCAAGCACCCGTACCGTAGTACCTTCCGTGGTGGATATGCGAGTACGTACCTCAGTTGACCCCAGAATCAAAAGGGAGAAGGAAGTGACTCGTGGTAGGAGGGGCCTGACAGAGAAGGACGAACTCAACTCAGGGACCCTCATGACCTTCCATTAGGGTATCCTCCTTACCTCACGGAAGGAAGGTGCTTTTGCCTCTTGACTTCAAATGCTGAAGCTGGAACAAGGTACTTCAATTGTTGATCAAGATATGTGCTGTCTTTTCCTCGACGTGGCTCCTCTTCAGGCTACTGAAGACAGAAGGGAAGAAGAAAAAAAGAAACCATGAAAAAAGCCAGGCATTCGACCTTTATCCATCCTGAACTGAGCTCTCGCACAAGGCAGTGGTTCAGGGATGCAACGGGCTGCTCAAGGGGGGCCGACGTCTCCAGAAACCTGCGGTTCGGGGAAGGTCGGTACTCTGTTTGACCTGATTATCTTTCCTGTGTGTTTCCAGTTCACAGATTTTGAATGGGAGACAGACCCGCGGCTTTTCCTTTAGCCGCTAGTCCTAAGACGGCATGACCATTGCGAGAGTGCCAGCAGCGCTGGTCCCCATATAGCAACCCAACGCGCTTTTGCAATACGGATGACCAGAGGTGCTACCTGGAGTGGTCTAGCGCAACCAAAGGCCCGCTTTGCCTCTTCGGGTAGTACTCTGTCCTCCACTGCTGAGGCGAATATTGATGGTCATCTGCCTCTCTTCTTCGTTTATTGCTCTGGCTCTCACTTCCTGGCCCTGGCATCAGCTCTTCCAGCCCGACCTGGTCCCTCCTCTCACGTTCGCGTCCCCCGTTCAGCTCCACGTCTGCCCGGTATCTGCGCTGCCCACGGGACCGTTTGCCTTTGGGAATAGGGTCATGTGACGCCTCTCGAGTTGGATTGCGCCGAAAGCCTCTGCGAATACGGAGACTTCTCAGAGAGTTCCTTACGGAAGTCCTCTACACTACACGCCTTCAACCCTGTCTTAACGAGCCACCACGGAGCGCGCTGCTGGCTCACCCGGTCTGGCCGAAAATGCGCCGTACCTCATCTCCACGTTTTCCATCTTGACATCTCCATCGCCCTGCCTCGCCGCGTCCGCCCCTCCCTGTCCGGTCCTCCGTCGCGCTTTTTCCGTCAACCGTCTCTCGGTACCTGTCCGAAAGATCCATTCGCTACCCAGAATGGAAAACCTGCTCCGACTACTACCCGAATAGGCTTGATGTCATCTTGCATCTGCCGCCCAGCCGGCACTGTCCCCATTCTGGCACTCTCGTAGACACGGCCTAGAACGAAAGCAGCATCTACTGCTCGCAGCCCTTTACAGCGATTTCCGTCCGGTCACGAGCCGCCGTTCTTCTTCCCGCGAAACGGATCGCCATTCAGTCCAGATCATTGCCAGTGCCGGCAGGATCACTTACCACCAAAGCCTGTCCCTGCCCGTCTCTATCGCTGTTCTTTTGAGCAGCTCGACTTCCTCCTTCAGCAGGTCCGTCATCGACTTCGGACCAACCCAAGCCGACATGTCTTCCTACCCGTCGGAACGACCGCCAATCGCTTCCCCGCAAATCCCTCGGGATCCACAACTGATCCAAACGGACGCTTGTTCCGATGGCCATTTCCCCATACTACTTCCCGTACCTACTGCTGGCATCACGAGTCGCCCAGGTCGCTGCAAATAAAGTGCCCGTTAATTGGATGGCCATGGCATTATCACCAAAGGAGATTTGTCGCAGCATCTCTCTCCTGATCCAGGGCGGGAGCACCTCTGGCTTCCAATACGCTGCTCCGAATGAAACGCAGCCCCTGAATGGAGAAAAGGAATGCGCGTAGGGAGAGTACTACTCAACTCACAAAGCCCGTGTCCACGCGACTATCGCCCACGGAGGCTGCATAGCCCTCGATAGTGTCTACTTCTTGACCAAATCGACATCACCGTGCTTGGGATCCGGGCCCGCGATGGCGACTGCATGGTCAATTCGTCGCCCCCAAATTTGCTTGCGGTCAAATCGGCGACGTCCCGTCCTTCAGCGCTGACACGGCGATGTGACATGCTCTGACCCCCGGTTTCTTGCGACTTTCGCTTGCTCGCCTCAACTCGACCCCGTGATGCCGCCCATCACTTAGGTCATCAAAATCCTGCCCTCTGCCGCCTGTCGTTTGCCGTCTGCCGCTCACCCTTTTCCTGTCTCAGGTAGCGGCTATGGCAAGTCCGCAATATCACAGTCGTGTTGTCGTGTTGCTGCTGACCGCAACAGAAGGCCTTGCCTATGGACAAGCTTGTGTACTATTTCCACCAAGCAGCGAACAGCGACAGGGCTTCACCACGGCATTGCATCTCTGTGTGTGCGCGTCGCCTCATTACCCCGCGGTTGGAGTCAGTCAGGAGATCCAGGCTCACCCACGGGAAAGCAGGGGAGCAGCAGGCAGAAACACGCCTTGCGGGCTCTTGCTCTAATTCTTCTCGCCCAACTGAGCTGTTTCATTGCTCACGAGAGACATTTCCCTTGCCAATTCAGAGGTCTACACTGAGGATGGGCTGAATTTATGCCGCCAAGGTCAGAAGGCAATGTTGGGACTGACTTTACTGGAGAGAAACAGGGCGCATGCGCAGCAACCTGCGTGCCAGGCCTAATTGAACCCTTGAGGCTGTGGTTCCTGAGCTAACAGAGACATTCCTCCCCAACTTGTAAGGTTCCAACATGGCTTGTTGGTCACCAGGCTCGAAAAAGTACGTGCCGTGTAAGAGAATTTGGGGAAGGTTATACTAGGACCCTGCGGACGTCACATTCTCAACATAGCAGCTCCTAAAGTTGGGCAGCCATGACCACCAGGGTTACCACTCACGTCAAAAGTGATAGGAACCAGGTTTGTTGTTGATATTAACAAGTTGGTTTACTCATCAAGCAATGACCGCAGTTTGTTTGACAGGTCACTTTTTTCCCTCAGAAGCAACGCGTAGTGGTGTCAAATGAGGACTCAGTAGTGATACTCTCTCAGGTGGCTGGCCCTTTCAATCTTCAAGACAAATCAAGCCTGACGCCGAATCTGAAGCCAACGCCTGTCGTGAAGTCCAAATTACCGTGCAAACACGGGTGGGTGTAACCGCCCGTCCGTTGGGATTTAGGCGATTAGCCAATCATCCGTTATCTCTGGCATGATTGACAGGAGGGTTCGCAGTTCTCTGCAAACGAACTGAAATGCGGATACCTTGCGTGATGAGACCGGGACCCGATGCCGTCAACTTGGGATACCTCGCGCTCTCGTCAAAGGTCCAACATGGATTGTCGGGCCCAAATGAAGCTGGCTCAGGCGCAATCATCGTGGGCACCAGCGTGTTGGTGTTCGGCTCCCCAACACGCACTTCGGGGGACAACGATTTCGCTTCCGCGACCATTTAGCATTTCCAAGGACGCGGTAATCACACATTGTGTGGAGCTAATACGGCCAGGCCTGTTTTCACTGCCCCGACTCCCCCGACAACGGGCAAGTAGACGAGATGGATCCCAATTTTGAGGCAGCATCGAGATGCAATACGAGCATGGCGACAATCATACGAGTCGAGACGACGTGAGTGCGCAGGCATTGGAAGCTCCAACGGGACGATCCCACGACGAAATGGACAATGGCTGTCTGGTATGAACCAGGGCTATGACAATCACGGCATTCTTCCAAACGCCTGGGTACCGGTCTGCACAGGTTTATGACGAAGGGGGGAGGGGGGGGGTAATCGAAGCAAACAATGTCGAGCCGGACGCCGGTCAAGAAATCTCGTTAAGCCTGCATGCCAAACGGCGCGACAGGCGTTGGAGCCAACGTCGTGCATGAGCTCGCCGAAAGATGCCCCCTCCCCCGAGGCAGAACGCAACGGGCGATGAGACGAGTTCGTTCCAACAACCCGGATCGTGAACTGACGATGCGGCTACGAGCCAGGAGGAGTGCAGATAGCTGTTGGTCGTCGTCGGCGTTGTCTGTGGCCTGGCCAACGGCAGCAGGCGAAAACCGCTAATCAACTCACGATACGGAGTCTTCACCTGAGCCTGGACTGAGGCACGTCGGTGCATGCTAATCAAATTGACCCTATGCACCTGGTCACCGGTAGAATTGGGAAGTTGGGAAAGGGTGAAAAAGTTCCCAAGAACCGGGGACAGGCCCAAAAACTCCACTCTCAATCCACGGGCGCAGGGGAGAAGTTCCACCAGTTCGAATTCTCACCTCCCAACCCAAAAAACGATACCAGGAGACTGGGTACTGTCAACCCATGATGAGACGAACGAGGACAAGGCCCCCGGCCTGATTCTCTCTGCCACGCTCTCCGCGGTGTTGCCGCTCCCTCGGCTACTCTGCGACAAAGGATATGTCGCATCGACCGACAGACCGGGCATGGTTTTGCACCTAAAGTTTGCTGGGGGGGACTTACAGCCTAAGTGAATGCGAGGCAGACGGCAGAATCAACCACGACTGACGGTATGCGCCTCCTCTGCTCGACACAATGCGACAAAATGCAAGGGGTGTTGCGCCTTCCAAAAGGAAGACAGGCTGTGGGCGGCGGACGGAAACGCTCCCGGTGCGCTAGGTGCCGGGCCCCGCTCAACGCCGCCACGGACGCCGGCGGCAGGGTCAGCTGGCCTCGCTCGCGCGCCAGAGAAGAAATGATCGGGCAGACGGCGCGCGTTAGACAGGGCGGCAGGCGGCAGGGCGGCTGTGGCAAGTAACATCCGCGGGCCGCCCAGCATCAATAGATTCCAGAATGCGAAGCAGGATAATATTTGGAACTCGTTTTGCCCGACCGCCTGGTTGCTGCTGCTCCTGCTGCATTGGCCGGAGAAACGCGGAAAAAGCAACTACCGGCACCGGAACCTGCGCTGCCACGCCCTGTCCCAGCAGCATCTATGCGGCGTTGGATAGCGGTGTCCTGTCAACATGTCCGTTGACACCACCGAGGCAAGTTTTCATTGGCGAATTGGAGCATGCCAATGGCGGACTGGCAAGCCCAAACGAATGGAGAGCATTTGGAGTGCGGTGAACCCCCACGCCAACAACTCCTCTCCACACCCCCCAAAAGCCTCCCCGCGCGCAAAGTCCTCAGTAGGAAGGATACGGAGATATCAGCACACACAGGTGCTGTTTTTTCCCTTCACTTTCACACCAACTTCTTTCGGTACCATGGCTGGCCTGTATTGCAACCACACTGTTCGCCCTACATAACGGCCGAAACGTGTGCTCCCCCATCCTCCTTATGTCGCTTTGCTTTCGCCGGCTGCGTTTCTTGGGGGGGGAGAGAGGTTTGATTGTCGGTGAGGTTGGGGGAGGGTTGCTGCACCGCGCGCGCGTGGTGTTGAGAAAAAGGGGGGTTGTTGAGATGCGGCCTTCCATCCCGGCTTCGAGAAGCCATTGGCAACCTTGCTCTGACGTTGGCCGGAGACGCTGTCGGACTCTTTGATGATGGGAGCGGGATGCCGGTAAGTGTGTGTGTTTGCAGCGGGCATTCCGCGGGGAGATAGGGGTGATGGGATTCTCTACCAAGCGCCTTGGATTTCAACGCACGTGGGGGAAATACCGTCACGCCACGGAATGCGATGCTGCCTGCCTGCTATCACAACGGACGGATGGCAGCGTGGTTGTCTCGACACTGAGTAATAAAGGAGTTTGTGAGCCTGGTCGTCATTCCATTCGTGGTCGGATCGACTCCCGGCTTGCTACTATAGATCCTTGTGTTAAAGGCCACTCAGTGGGAATGTGTCAGCCACGTGCTCCGTTACGGGTTCCGGGGGGGATGTGTTTTAATTGATGTTTGTTGCACGCTCATGACAGGCCATTCCCTTCTGGTCAATAACTATCAACGTGATTCCTGAATTCAGCAAAGTCGATTGACAAACTACACCGGCGACTTGGAGGGGATGACTGATGGGCGAAGCAAGACTTGACTTTTTTTTAAACCAACATCCCCGGGCCTTGCATTTCAAACGTATAAGTTCAAATCAGGTTCACTGTCGCACAGCATATCCGGCGATCTGGGCGCGCGCACCAGGCGAGAAGCGATCCCTCAGCAATTTGCGGGATCTTACTTGCCTCAGGTTACATTGTTGCTCGTCTAGCAATGTGATTGATGCGGAAATTCGATTCGATTTCTACCCCCCCACCGGAACCATCAGTGTGATTGAATCTTTGTTTGGGAAGACGGCGACTGGAGGGGAAAGGGGAGGGGAAGGGGGGAAAGGGGCTAGGGGTTAGGCTGTTGTTGTTGATTTGTTTGAGGTGTGCTCAGCTGACGAGGCTTTTTTTGGGTGGTGGTGAATCTTTGTCGTTTGCGATGACGGACGGCCGGTTGGGTTCCCCGAGCAGGGAGGGGGTGGGAAGGGTTCCAGGTTTTCCCTCTTTGCTTGCTTCGAGAGGCCCCCCCGGATTGGAGAGCAGCAGGAGGGGAGGAGTTTGGATGATTCTTGGGATGTGGGTGGTGTGGGGAGACATGGAGTTGGGGTAATGGAGGAGAGAATGACGTCTGGTTTGGGTGGGTTTTGAATGGACGTGAGTACCTGTTGCATCGCAATAGGTTGCAAGCTAGTTGCTGCGTTTTTTTTTTTTTTTTTTCTTTCCGCCGGTTTTGTCTGGGGCTTATGTCTCGTAGGATGAGAATGACCGACTGGTCGAATTGGGCTCAATCTGTTTGGGGGTTCTAGACATCTAAGGGCGCCACGAGGTGCGGTCGTTTGGGGTGATGAGACCTGGGAAGGGAAAAGTGACGTGACGAAGCGTCTTTGGAGCGGCCCAAGCCATGCTTTGTTTGCTTTTTTTTTTTTTTTTTTTTTTTTTTTTTTTTTTTTTGGCGGGGTGGGTGGGGGGGGGGGGGGGGGTGTG
>JAOQIF010001350.1:0-19788 GCA_026260285.1 Colletotrichum sansevieriae
AGTTAACTACCCGACCCCCTATAAGTATGCTAAATATATTAGCCTTATATAAGATATTATATAGAAGCTAGAGGGATTATATTATATTCCTAATGCTTCGCGCTAGCTTATAACTTTTAGATCGAGAGTATTACCCGCTAGAGTAGATATAGATAGGGATACTAGGATAACGGAGTTAGTATACGCCTTATGCAAAGGTATAGGTAAAAGTCCTAATAAAGAAACGCACTACTATTTCAAGTATAACTAGATTAGTTACCTATAAAAGGATTGCTAGAAGGCTAAGAAGTCGAAGGATAGTCCTAGAGTAGTAAAAGCTATCGAGGAAATAATATATTTAGACTTAGGAGAAGTTAAAAGCAAAGAGGACCCTTCTAACTTAGGAAACGAATAACCCTAGTATGAAATTAGGTATTAGGGATAATAGAGGAAGAGCAGGCTAGTTAGGAATAGTTCTAGTTAGATTATAGTATAAGCAAGCCTTTTATAATGTTAATAGTTAGAGTTAATAATGGTACTCCTACTAATACTTTAATAGACTGCGGATATAATATCTATATAATAGTAAACTACTAGTACGCCCGCTGCTTCTATTTATTATATATTAACTACTAAGCGTAGTAATTATAAGGATTTGCTAATAACTTAGCTCAAGCTATAGCAAAAGGCGTAGCTATATTATACCTCGAGGTTAGAAGCTATATATAATAACTCTTTGCTTATATAATAAAAGGATTAAATACTAACCTCTTCTTAGGGAAGCTATAGATAGAATAAAACTATATTATTTATAATATAGCAGAGAAGCGGGTATACTACGGGAAGGCGGGGGTTATTATTACCCTTTAAGGATAGGAAGAACCCTAGAGAGTAAGGGAGATCTAGGAAGCCTGCTAACTTAACGCCGCCTTATTTATAGCGATCTACTAGAGGGTTAGCAAGAGCTAGCTATCTAAGCTAGAAGCGGGAATATAGGTAGTAAGCCTAAGGGATATTAAAAAAGCGCTTAAGGGGAAGAAACTAGAAGACTATTTAGAGAAACTACTATAATATATTTATAATAAATTCGCAGAGCTTTTTAAGCTAGCTAAGTTATACCCCTTATCCCTAAGTTATCCTAGTATAGATTATAAAATCCACCTCGAGCGTAATACCTCTAGCTAAGAGGCGCCTTTGCCCTAGGGACCACTCTATAATATATTAAGGGAGGAGTTATTAGTACTAAAAAAGATACTTATAGACCTGCTTGATAAGGGCTTTATTTAGGTAAGTAAGTCTCCTGATAGCATGCTTATATGTTTTATTAGGAAGCCTAGCAGAGGATTGCAGTTCTATTATAACTACTAAGCGTTAAATGCAATTACTAAGCGAGATTACTACCCCTTACTCCTAATCTAAGAGACCCTCTAGAGGGTTAGTTAAGCAAAGTAGTATATTAAACTAGATATAATAGCAGCCTTCTATAAGATTCATATAGCAGAAGGGCACTAGGAAAAGACTGCCTTTTGCATATAATATAAGCTCTTTAAGTAGCTAGTCTATCTATTCAGATTAAGCGGAGCCCCTGCAACGTTCTAATAATATATTAATAATACGCTCTAGGAGTTCTTTAATAACTTTGTAATAGTATATATTAATAATATATTAGTTTATAGTAGTAGCTCCTAAGCGGACTATAAGTAGAAGGTGCATAAGGTTCTCTAGGCCCTCTAAGAGGCTAGTCTTAACCTCGACCTAGCGAAGTATAAGTTCTCTATAAAAATAATAAAGTATATAGGATTTATCCTAAAGGTAGGCGAGGGTATTACTTATAATATAGAGAAAGTATAGGTAATTATTAAATAAGAAGCGCTTACTTTAGTAAAAGGATTATAAAGTTTCCTAGGGTTTGCTAACTACTACTAAGTATTTATATTAAAATACTCAGGGGTTATAGAGCTCCTTACCCTCCTAATGAAGAAGGGAGCGCTATTTATCTAGGGTAAGGAATAAGAAGATATATTCTAGGCGCTTAAACGCTGCTTCTAAACTATACTAGGATTATATTATTTCGACCTATAAGCCCTAATTACTATTAAGATAGACTGCTTAGGGATCGCTTTAGGGGGGGTGCTAACTTAAGAAGATGCGTAAGGATAGCGCTATCTTATCGCTTTCTACTTGCAGAGGCTAACCCCTGCTTAATATAACTATCTAATCTATAATAAGGAGCTATTAGTAGTAATTACTTATTTAAATATATAGGATGCTTAGCTAAGAAGCTACCCTAGGTTTAAGGTCCTTACTAACTATAAGGGCTTTAAATACTTTATGCAAAAGCAACGTTTAATAGAACGCTAAAGTCGCTAGGCGGAGTAGTTATTAAGGTATAATTTCTACTTAGAATATCAACCTAGTTATCTAGTAGCTATGCCTAATACGCTCTTATATTATAAATAGGATGCCCCGAAAGAATAGGAGGATAAATAAGAGAAAGGGAGAGTAATATATATAATCCCTGACTCCGCCCTAGGTAAGGCAAGGAGGATAGCAATAGTTAAAGCCCCTATTATAATAATCTTCGAGGATCTAGCCCTTTAATATATATAGAACGAAGCGCAAGCAGAAGATAACTAGTACTAAGGGGCTTATTCTATAGTAAAAAGGGGTAACTCAAGCTTCCCGCCCTAGCTAGGCCTAAAACTATAGATTACTAAGTATAGCGTTAACGCCCTTAGCTAATTAATATTCAGATACTAGATCTAGGTGCTAGGATTAATGGATAAAAACTACCCTTAGAACATGCTTCGAACGTAGTTAATTCAGAAGTGCTACGACTTAGTAATAATAGGCTACCCTGGTTAGAATAATACCCTAGCTATCCTAGCCTAGCAATACTTCTAGCTAGGGCAGTCCTCTATAGTTTACTAGTTTATAAGAAACTATAATAGCTGCAAGCGTGGAATAATTTAGTAATAAGCGAAACGCAGGCTTCTTTAACCCTTACTAATAGTAGAATAGCTATATTATAATCTTACTATAGATTTTATTATAAACCTCCTATGCATAGTGAAAATAAGGTTAAGATACCTCTAGGTAATAGTCAATAGGCTCCCTAAGATAATAACCCTAGAAGGGATGCCTTCGATAGATATAGAAACGTATATAGAACGCTTTATAAACTGCTACTACTAATTCTATAGTCTACCGAAGTTAATTGTTAGTAATAGAGGTAGTAACTAGACGAGTTAGTTCTAGTAATAGTTCTACGCGCTCATAAAGATCGAATAATATTTAAGCACTGCCTTCTACCTATATATAGATAGAGTAATAGGATATTTTAATTAAGAGATCTAGGTAGTCCTATAGATAATAGTTAACTTCGCCTAGGATAACTAGGAGGTTTACTTACCCTCTGTTTAACTAGCGATTAATAGCTATAATATAGCTGCGATAGGAGTAAGCTTATTCTTCTTTACCTATAGATATTATATCAACCTAGTATTAGTAGTATAGCCCGCGCTAGAGCTATCGACCTTATGCGAGTTAGCTGCTAATAAGTTTATTAGTAAACTGAAGTTAACTATAGAGTTAGCCCAAGTAGCTATTACTATAGCCTAATAGACTATAGAATAATTAGTAAATAGTAAAAGGATACTAGCAGAATATTATAAAGTAGGCGATAAGGTCTAGCTATTACTAGCTAACTTCTATATAGAGAGACCCTATAAGAAGTTAGATTAGCTATACCTAAAGTATAAAGTAACTAGGGTAATCTCACTAACTATAGTTAAGTTAAATATTCTAAGCAGGGTCTATAACTAATTTCATATTAGCTTGCTATGCTATACTATAAATAACCCCCTCCTAGGCTAAGAAGTTAATAATCCCTAACTACCCCCGATTTTTGAAGATAGAGAGGATAAATAGGAGGTTAAGTCTATTCTAGCTACGCGCTAGAAGCGCATAAGTAGGGGCAGGCGTTATAAGTTATTAGTTAAATAGATAGGGTATAGTTAGCTTACCTAGCAGCCCCTATAATTATTCTAAGATAACTAGGTAGTAGATAAGTATAAAGAAAAGTATAGCCTAATAGATAAGAATAATAGCAACCCCTAGTATGCTATGCTATAAGCTAGGTAGAAGTTAATAAGCAGGGGTAGGACGGAGGGATAATAGCTAGGTAATTTATGATTAGAGGAGTAAATAGAAAATAGGAGACTCTATTATAATATAAGGCTATAAGGAGGTAGAATAAGACCTAAGCAGGCCCTAGGCAGGCGGAAGGTAGGCGGATAGTAGGCAAGCAGGAACTATAGACCTAGGAAGATAACCCTTACTCCTCCTACTCTTTATAAGTAGTAATAGTAGTATTAGTAAGCTAAGAAAAGGGGTTAGATTAATTATTAGGAATAAGAGAAAAGCGGGGATAAGATAAACCTTATAAAGGACCTTAGCTATATCTAAGTAAGCCTAGGCGAGGTAGTATAGCTACGTTTTATTAAGCTTAACTAGGAGGGAAAGTAAAGTAATAGTAATAGCAGAAGCACTAAGGATAGGAGTAGCTAGGGAACTAGCAGAGGGCATAGGGGAAGCATCCGACTTAATAGCAGCCTTAGTAGCATACTTTATAATAATATAGGCATAGACCTCGCAGTTCTAGATAGAAGTAGCGCAAAGGAGCTTTATATAAGCCTCGATCTATATAAGGAGCTATAACTATTAGTAATAACTCTGAGATATAGGAATAGCGGAGTCTTACTAAGGTCCTCTTATTAAGGCTATAGCAAGCAAGGCAATCCTAGCTAAGAGAAGCGAACTCCTCCTAGTAATAAACTACGCTAAGGTTGCTCTAGTAGAATATTAGCTCTATAGAGAAGGAATAGCAGGGAAGCGATACCTAAATTAATATAAGCAGACTTAATAGCCTTATTAGAATAGTAGATATAATAGATAATATTACTTATAACTTAATTAGCTTTATAATAGTTAAAAGGCAATAGCATAGCATACCTCGCTTAATAACGTTATAGCAAGCTATAATATTACTAGGCTTCTTAGCCTTAGCTATAGCAGATATATACTTTAGGCAAGGGACCTTATGAAGAGGTCCCTAGGTCTTATCCTAGGGGATACTACTAAAGATAAGCTAATATAAGTAGGGACCCTAGTAGAATATTATAAAAACGCTAAACGAGCAGAAGAATATATACTATAAGGGGCTCCCGGGCGATAGGATATATAGGAAGGGGGTAGTTAAGGTACTTATATAGCTCCTAGCTAGCTAGGGTATAGAGGGGATTATCTATAAGATCGAAGTTATTAGGGGCGGTCTCCTTATAGTTAGAGAGGCTAGTAGAGATAGAGCAGTTAGAGGGCGGGCTCTTAATAGGAAGAGGAGACTCTATCTCCTTATCGGAGTTAGGGAGGGGCTATATAGGGTTAATTATAGCAAAACTATAGGGAAAGAGCAAGTAGTAACTTATAGAGGGCGCTATTATAGAAGCGAGGGAAATTAGATTAATTAGATCTGCGCGAGTTAGCGATTAATAGGGGTTTAGATATAATAAACTTATACTAATATAGACTAAGAGCGCGCCAAAAACGCTACTAAAATAACGAGTTATTAGCTAAAATAACGTTATAATTAATTAATTAACTTACTCCAGTATAGGTTAATAGGAGGAAGAAAAAAGAGGAAGCAAACTAGAGGTATAAAAAAATATATTATTATAATTATTACTTATAGGGTATAGAGCAGCTAGTAGCCCGGATTAATATTACTCTAGACTAGCCCTCAGCCCGTGCTCAAACCTATAACTCACGTGAGGGCTAGGGGGAAGGGGGGGGGAGGGGTATATATTATAAGCTATGCTACTACTAGTATCTAGGTAGTGCTATAGACCCTAAGAATTCTGCTCTTAATAACTGCTCTCGCTTAACGTTCGCCCTATACCCGCTTTTCTATTGCACGGGGAACTTCGTAGAAAACTTCCCTTCCTTAGCTTAGATTACTATAATTAAGGCACCCCTAAGTTGAACAAACCCGGGCTAGCCCCTCATAATTCAATATAATTTCTATTAGTATTCTACATTAGCTAATAATAGTTTCAAGAAATATATATCTAAGGTCTTGAGTAGTACTAGATTCTTCATAGGAGATAAACTAAGTATGCTTCGTGAGTTAATTTATAATTATTAAAATATTATTGTACTTTATCTTAGTTATTAGTTCTGTGAACTTTAGTAATTTAATAATAGAGTTAAGCTAAATCAATTACTATACTACTTTAGGGATGGGTAATAGTTAAATCCTACTACAGGGTTATTATTAACTTATTTTACTTTTAATATAGATTTTATAATCGTTAATAGTATTTATTACTTTTTATATTATAGTAGTTTTAGTATTGTATTATCTCATATATTTCTATGTCTTAGTTAGGCCTTAGTATCTATATATAGGTACTAAGTATACTTTCTTAATAGTTTTAGGGGTTATTTATCTAATTATACTAGCACTAACCTTCCTAGCTATTATTAGAAGTTTTATAGCTAGGATAAGGTTTCTATGCTTATTTTATTTTAAGATAACTTGAGTTTCTTTAGGTATTAGCATATTACATTCTATGTATTAGCTAAGAATATTAGCTTTATTATTCTTATTTAGTTTCCTATAGATAATCTTAAAATTAAATTTAGATAGAATTCTAATTATATTACTTATACTTATTAAGGGTCTTTAAGGTAGTCAGATATAGAAGATTCGTATAGTTTATATATATTTTAACTAGCTATTTAATTTCTAAAACTTAGAGTCTTTAATTTTTAAAGGGTTTAGTTATTACTATAGGTTCTTTATTATAAATCTAGTAGTTAGGTTCTAGTTTATTACACTTCTTTAATATAAAGGCGACTAGTTATAATTAGCTCATATTATTACTCTATCTAAGGTATATACTTATAATAAAGTCTAAGGCGTTAGTTTTGATTTAACTAGTTTATTGGGGTCTAGTATAGTGAGGATAATATCTTCTTCTATTAGTTACTTAATCTTATTAAAGTCTTATTAATATTCTTTAGTTTATTAAAATATATTTTTTTTCTTGGTAAGGCCCTAGAGCTTATAGCTTACTTTGATATAATTCCTAATGAATTATTAGTAGAAGTTAATAAATCCTAAGAAGGATTATATATCCTTAATATAAATAGATATAAGCTAATTATAAATAGCTTTTACTTTATTTTGTAATATCTTAATAATTCCTAGCGCGATAGTAAATCTAAGGAATTTAACTTCTTATTAGTAAATTTGATTTTAGCTCGCTTAACTGAGAGTTTTACTTCTTATAATGATCTAAATACTATATATATATACTCCTCATATTCTTCTAAGTTCTTAGAGAAGATAAAAATATTATTAAGATATATTATAATAAACGTATTAAGGTATAGTTATAACATCTTATGAATTATAATCTAAAAGGTTACTAGTATATTTATAAGTCTAAAATGTATTATAAGTATTTTAAAATATATATATTATATTCTAAATACTATTTTCTATTCTTTACCCTCCTTAATATAAATAAGGTTATAAGCTCCCTAAAGGCTAAGGGCTATAAACTAGTTTATATTATATGAGAGGTTATATAACTTAGAGATAAGTAGTAATAAGTACTAATTCTTGATAGTAATATTATTAAGTTTCTAATAGTTAATATATAGTTATTTCTTCTTATTCTTCTTAATATAAAAAGTACCAGATACTCTATAAGTAATATTAAGGGTCTAATAAATCCTTTCCTTGGATTCTGATTAAGATAAGCGTTAAGTACTTCTGTTTCTTCTCAATTAAGTTTACAAATCTTCTTAAATCTTAGTTCTTTTCTCAGTTTTAGTTTAATATTATAATTATAGCTACTATATTCTAGTAATCCTATATTAAGTTTTCTAATAACTAACTTCTTATATCACTAGTATTCTATTAAGATAAATAGTATTTAATCTTTTTTATTAGTTCTTATTATTAATAATATCCTAGTACTTATATCTTTAATTCTTAGGTGTATAGAGTTTTATATTATTTTAGGAGTTCTTTATAGCTTATTTAAAATACCTCCCTTAAGTTACTATTTAATAAATGAGTCCTCTTTTTATTAGAGCTAGCTAGTTCTCTAATCTATTTATAGGTTGTACTTCTATAACTATAGAAATCCTAGGATAATATTATAATTATTTCTTATATTTATAATATTAAAGTAGACTTACTCTTAATAGATATAATAACTCAAAAGGAGTTATATTATCTCTAAATTAATAAGGTATCTGTTATAATAAACTCGTTATCCTTTAATATTATATAATTAGTATTCTTCTGCTATAGTATTCTTTCTCTATGTAATTTATTCTTAATTTACTATACTAAGTAATATAAAATTAGCTTATTTACTATTTATTATTACTAGCTCGGGTTCTCTGTTAATTATTATCTTAATTAAGAGATATTCTTTATTTACATATATTATATTAGTACCATATAGGGATTTTATTATATTTAGTTATTATTATCGCGTTTTAGTAAGTAAGTCTAGTTTTTTAGTTACTTATCTTCTAGAATTATCTAAATTATCTTACCTTACTTATATACCTTAGTAAAGCTATTTCCTTAGATCCTTAATTTTAATAAGCTAGGTCCTTCTTATAGGAGTTATAGTGCTTTAGCTTTATATATTAAATATACCTTATATTAATCTTATTATTATTCCGCTTATAATATCTTTATATTACTTAGGTATCTTATAGGGTAGTTAGAATTAGGTATAAAGGTAGTAATTCCTTTCTTATGTTAGTAATATATTTATTAATAGGGGAGTTAGGAAACTTAGTAGCGATTTAGAATAGAGTTAATATTCCATTTATAGGAGTAGTACTTACAATCATATTTCTCTCTAAGTTATTCCTTATACTAGTTATTAAGGTAATATACATAAAATACTTATAAGTATATATAATATATTAAAAGTAGGCATTTATTATTCTTATTATCTAGGAGTAATTCTTCTACTTCTTTTTATTGTTCTAGGGTTACTTTATAAAGGATACCTTCTAATTATTCCTAAAGGGTATAGCTTCTTTTAGTTAGAGTCTTAATTTATTTCCTCATTATTAGATTCTTCTTTAGAGCTAGTAATATTATTATTATACTTAGGTCTATGGATAGTTATTATCTAAGTATATTATTAAGTAATATCACGAGGTTTATTTAAGTTATAAGGGGTCTTAGGTTCTCATTCTTATACTTATTTATTAATTAACTATCTAATATAAGGACTAAGGTTCTCTCTAGAATCCTCTTTTTCTTTATTAAATTACTTACTATCCTATTCTCTAAGTTCCTAGCTAATGTATTAAATTTATTCTAAGTTATTTTAAGTATAGACTTATCTTTCTAAGTATAATTCTATAGCACTGATATATTATTATTATAAGGTTTTAGGGATCGTTCTTAATATATTATGTATAAAGCTATAGGGCATTCTTAAGTTATTTTATATAAGTTAAGTTATTATATAGTACTACTTAGTTATTTAGAATTTTATAAACTCGTAATATCTCGTCGAGGTATATAGTAGCTTTATATTTAAGCTTAGTATTACTATAATATCCTACTATAAGAGTTTTAGTTAGTATAGGTAGTATTCCTATTCTATTATATCTTAACTAATAGGGGTTCTTTAGGTACTATCCTACGTATTCTTTTAAGTCTAAATAGATTCTATAATTATTATTATAATATATAGTCTAGCTAAGTTATTAGTATAAAATATAAAGATCTTAATTCTATTAGTTAAGTTAAGTTATATATAAATATATTAAAATTCTATAGTATAATCTTTAGCTAACCTAGTCTATCTAAAGTAAAGTAAGTCCTATTCTACTTATTATTTTTTTATCTAGATCCTGGAATAAGGCTTTTAATATATATTCAAATGCTTAGAAGCTATTAAAAATATCTTAGACTTCTGTAGAGTATCTATTCAATATTTTCCTTTCTCTAGGTATTCTTTAAAAAAAAAGGCTGAAATTACTAAAGGGCTTATCCTTTAAGAAAGGATAAAATATTTCTAACTTTCTTAGTTTTACTATTAAAATTATTATAATAAAAACCTTAATAATTCTTAATTTAGACTAGAAATCCCTTAAGCCATGCCAGGGTATTATTAGATAGAGCAAGTAAATTAAGCTTAAGTTTCTTATATCTATTAATAATAATAAGCTAGGTATTAACTCTATTCTAAGGTTTTTAGTTCTAATATTTAAGACTAATAATGTAAGCTTAGGAAGTTTAAAAAGCTTATAAGAGTTCCTTAATTAAATTAGTATTATTATTAAATAAGGATTATATTTTTCCAAACTCTTAAGTAACTCTCTAAAGCTATTTATAAGTATTATCCTCATTATTAGAGGTATTATCTCTTATTTTAATATTTTTAAGTTCTCTAGCTATATTCTAGATAGGCTATTATTCTAAGCTAGAAGATAAACTAGGTATAGAGTTAATAATTAAATATAAGAGGATATATAAGTATAATACTATTAGTAGGTATTAAAAGTTAACTTATTAAATAGGAGTAATTCAAGTATTATAATTAGCTATCTAATAGTTGGGTTTCTACTAATAAAAGCTAAGGGATATTATATCATAATAATATTATCTTATTAGTTTATATTACTATATTAGATTAAGAGGTTAAGAGCTATAGTAATTAGTTACATTCCTTATAAAGTAATATATAATATAAGATAAGCTAAGAATATCCTAGGGATAACTATAAAGCTAATTACTAAAGAGCTATAGAAATCTATCTTTAAGCTAGGCTTAAGTCTATTCTATATATAAATCCTAGATATCCTTCTTCCTCTTATCTAAGTTATTACCTTCTTATAATAGTAATTATAATTAGTTAGTAATACTAACTAATTACTATTAATTATTCCTTCCTATACTCTAATAATTACTAATTATCCCTTCCTATACTCTAATAATTACTAATTATCCCTTCCTATACTCTAATAATTACTAATTATCCCTTCCTATACTCTACTAATTACCTACATCTTATTATTATATAACTCATACTATAGTTCTTTTATACTAAATAAGGCTTAGTTTTCCTATATTATCCTATATATAAAGGTCTTCTAGGCGCTAGTAGTGCCTACGGGGCTACCCGGTCTATATGCTTCTAATAGGTTATACTACTATTAAAGACCTAGGCTACCTCTACCTTAGTAGTATAGAGCACCTACTTAAAGAAGAGCAACTGTATAAGGTATACCTTAACTTACTAAACTTCCCCTACTAAGTCTACTTACTTAGCTATAATATAATTATAGGTTTCCTCTGTAGGGGTATTAAAGAGAGCCCTCTTAAGTGCTATACTAATAATATACTCTTTATATATAATAGAGTAGTTAATAAAGAAGCGGGTTATATTAATTATATTAATATTAAACTCTCTATTAATCCCTTATATATTATTTATATTAAAGAGTATACCTTATATAGGCTTATTGCTTATATATATAGGGTCTAGTACTAATATCCTTAAGGATTTCTCATAAGTTATAGGAATAAGGAAGAGGAAGAGGGAGCAGTATAAAGCCCTACTTATAGTAATAGAGCTTCTTACAATTCTAGCTATAAGAACCTCTTAAGAAAGACCCTTTTAGTTAAGGGGTTATCTCTTATATAGTAGTATTTCTAGGCTATAAGAGCCTTAGTAGCCCGTTTAGCTCTAGTATAATTAGCCCTAGTGCAGCGTATATCCGACTTTATAATATTTAGAAGGTTTAATTACTATAAGTCTGAAATTACAATCAATTACTTTAGCCCCTTACTACGCAGGAGCTATAGGTCGGAAGTCTTAACTCGACGATTTTAATTGCCCGACAAAGCGTAGGCAAAACTCTTCGTGACGTGGGCGGTCCCGATCTTGACGAGTTCGACAATTTGCTGGGGCGTGTGATACACTTTGTGCCGTGGGTACTCCGCGCGATGGACATCACTTTCCACGACCTTTGTGTGAGTTGGTCGCTGCAGGGGCTTGTGACTTAGCTTCCTCAATTTGAACACCCTCAAGTCAGGATATCTATGACATAGGCACTCCCGGGATCGCAAGTCACGATAGTCGGGACTTGAGCATCCAATCGTAGGAGTTGGCATGCTAATACTTTCGTGACTTGGTACTTCGCCACGGGGGCCACAGGTTCGTATTATATTTTCCAAGGTGCCTTCTCTACCCTCGCTAGCTACCCGCGAGGCTCTAGAGGCCTGCGAGGCGCTAAGAGAGGTGGCCGTTGTAGTCAAATTTAGTATCTAGCGTTACAGTGGTTAGTGCTGAACGATATGACCGCGCCCGCGCCCGGGAATAGATCATGGAATTGGCTGTGGCCTGGAATACTGGAAGGTGGGCGTGTAAGCCAACGGTTAAATTTTAGGCTTTCCGAATCTGTCTTGCCTTGCTACTATAGTAAGTATTAGTATTAATGTTCATTTATGCGCCATTTACATCTAGCGTAGATAAGAGATGCGCTCTGGTGCGCTATCTTGGTTGGGTCACCTAGTTTATTCTCGCATCATGGGTATGTTCGTCCATAACTGGCTAAGTCTTCCCTCTTTCTCACCTCCTCCACCGAGATCCTCAGCAGGCCAACACTTGGAGGCACTCTCCGGTGTTGACATCCTGCTGCCGTCTAGCCTCAGGGCATCTTCCGACCTCTCGGTCTTGGCCTGGAGGTCTAACGCCGACAGGAGCGCAGCCTGGTGTATGTTATGTAGGCCTGAGATCATATAGGATATGCTGTCGTTCCAGTAGATGCTCCGTCCTGTTAGCAAAATTCAAGGCTGCGCACGATGCTGTCACAATTGGCCGTTTCGAGCAATACCCGGTACAGCCTGGTGCGCTTGGCGGTAGGCTTTAGAGTCTTTAAAGCTAAGGCAGCAATAGTCCGATGTCAGCAGTTGCTAGCGAAGAAGGAGCCTATCGGTTTCGCTATTAACGAAGTGTGGTAGATGTCGACCGGCGGGCGATGTGTGCGGCGAAGCGCAGGCTGCATACTCCGCAATCGTTGTTGTTTCTCTGATGCGAGCCCTGTTGTGAACGTCAGGCGGAAAATTCCCCAAAGTCCCAAACGACAGGAAACATAGGTATGCTTATATGTATCTTCCTGAACTTGATATGCAAGTTGGTATCATCCAAGGCCCGTCCCAGGAACTCGGAGATGGCGTCGTTACCGCTCTACGCCTTCAAAAGCGAGGGCAACGAGTTGTATTCCTGCAGGAGGCCTTCGGCAGTGGTCCAGAAAAAGAGAGTCTAGTGGCTAGCGTGACGAAGAGGCAGCAATGTTCTCTATTTCTTTATGGTGGAGGATAACCGGAGTCGGCACTACGTTATTCTCTGCTTTAACGCGATGACTAAAGAGCTCACGACGCTTGTTTCGATCGACTCGTAACGATGTATGATTTTGTTGACACGTTGTTGTTGAGCTACTTGTCGGATGGCAGAAGCTCGAAGTTCCCGGGAGGATGCTGCTAGCTGGACGCGCTCCACGGTCTGGAGGCAACGCCGGTCGACTGGCGGCAACGGCGAGAAGGCAATGGGAGCCTTAGTACTCAAGCCGGCCCTGGCCTTCTTGCTGGCTTATTCGGGCGAAACAAAGGAGACCACAGTTGTCGGCAAGGGCTGATTCTCCTCAACTGCTGACTCTACATATGTGCGCTTGAGACGGCGACTTACCAAGACATTTCTTCCAAGCGGGATGGCGGGAAGGCTAAGCTATTGTGATCTCAAGTCCGACGCTTGGTCCGGCTTCGCAGATGGGGATGGCGATGTGGACGGCTCGTCGACGAGCTGCGCACGATCGATGGATGTTTTGCTGGCTTTGGTAACCGATGGTTGAAGTTCTTGGGTTTCGGCATTGATGTTGACGCTCGTGTCGTTGTCGCTATCTTGGTGGTAGTGGTGGTCGTGGCTGTGCTTTCTATTAGGAAACGATTCATTATGGATAGACGACAGAGCTTAGAAATACGGACGCCTACTATTAGTAATAAGCTGGTCTAGAGTAGCGTCCTCAAAGTTGAAGCCGAATTAACTTTAATCCTTATCGTCCGATCGAAAACCCAGGCTATTATCATAGGCGAAAGCATTCGCGTCCGGTAGCATTCCGCCGTGGAGATACTTATTGGAACCCGGAGGACTACTCAGACGAGCAACTAAAGGAGCGTGCGATAGGCTTCGGATGCTGTGATGCTTAGACGACCTGGTCCTTAATTCCATTGCATTTGCCGTCTTATGATTTTGTAGCAGAGAAATTGGGCTGATGATTCCGCTGCTGTTAGATGGAACAGAACTGCTATGAGGAAGTTTCTGCTCGTTACCCTCGTCGATCTCGCTATTCTCATCGTTATCATCACTAGCAGCGAGCTGTGGTCTTAGGGATACGTAATCAGACTTCGTTATCGCTAAAGCTGTTTCGGGGTCTCTGGAAGGTGCCGCTTCTCTTTTGTGGCTTGAGGCTTTTGGATAGATATAGTCACCTTTTCGTTGACTGGAAAGAGTAGAGAGTAAGGGGATTGAGGTTGGGTTCGAGCTTTCATAGGGGTATGTTTGAAGTAGCTGAGGGTTACCTGCTAGAAGTCGTTTAGCATCCGAGATAACGGTGGCGACGTCGGCCGCTGGGGCGTGGTTCACGGCGATACAGAGCAAAGTGTTTCTCTAGCGCAGTTATCCAGCTATAGCCGCGACCGTGCATTCAGCCGATGCCTCAGCCTCGGCAGGAAGAAGGACCGCAGTAATAAGACAGCGGCAGACGGAAGCGTCAGGTACCCAGCAACCTCGCGATAGAGGTGAATAAAGGCCTATCGCGAAAAGCCGTCGTTTTTAATTCTTACGTCGTCGCGAAGCTGCGCCCCAGCTGCCTCCACAGTAGTGAGATTAGTCTGTTAATGCGGCCCACCTCCTCAAAGAGTGACCCCCTTGTGAATGATAGGAATCTCCTCTTGTGCCCGCAGCCCGTGGCACATATGGTTATTACCAGTTCCTGCAATAGCGGCTGAGATAACTCATAGCCTTTTAAGCCAGAGTTGCCTCGGATAGAAAGGAATTGAGGGCAGACATAAAGACAGCTGCGCTATTCACCGCGTCCAAGGTCTACTGGCTTCGGCTTTGAGCTTGAATCCCTACCTGCTCCGGCATTGGCGTCAGCCTTGGTTTGTAGCCTTTGGCCGTAGATTTAGTAGCGGTCGACGTTCGGAATATTCTACGCAGCGGATGATTATGAGGTTAGTTGTGGTGTTTTTGCTGAGGAGTCAACGAAGCGAAAGAAACGGTGAAATTGCTGAGGTATAGCGAAGAATGACGTCACCACGTGATGCTCTGGACCTACTAACGGGCGGGGATTACCTACCTATTCGTAGGTACCTAGCTCGATATCCGCAGCGCTAGGACGTTTTTCCAACGCGCCCTGTCCATGCACGCGACCCTGAACGCTCTCAGTGGTGTGCGCCCGTTAGCACCCCTGCACCCTGCACCCTGTCAGCCAGGAACAGCACGTGGCGTAGTGGGGTGGAGGAAGGTAGGGGCCGGATGGAGGGGTTGTCGGAGTTGGGCCCGAAGTGCAGTTACCTCGATTTTATTTCCCAGCCTTGCAAATCAGTCCGTCAACATACCAACGATAGGAGCGGCCGCAACACGCCCACAATAATGATTTTGCTGCCATGCAGCCAGCATTAGCATCAGCACCAGACTCGGACTCGGACGCCTTAACTCAATTACACTATGCCATCTCCACTATCCTGAGAGCAACCCAGCAAACAGAAAAGGCCCTCGTCGCTCTCTGGGAAGACGTTCGCCGCTGGTTCGTGGTCGCCGGCATCCAAGAGCCCTTCGCCGATTTTGTCCAGCGCGTCATTCCCCGATTCGACCTCATCACCATCCTCCGTGCCGTCTTTGCGACCGAGTGGGCCAAGGTCAAGCAACAGGGCGCTCGAGAGACCAACCGACGTCGCGGAGCTGCGCAGCGTCTCGGTCTCCAGGACGATTTCGAGCTGTTCTTGTGGTTTGGCGCCTCCGTCACGTCCATCCGCTCCTGGAAGTTGCTTTCCCAGGCAAAGCCACCGCTTCACTTAACCGCACGGGACCTCTTTCTCGAGCTGGCCAGGGCTAGTCATCAACGTGAACCCGGAAAACACTACCTGGACGCAACCTTCCAGCCCAAGGACTTCCAGGTCGCCCTTCAAACAATTCATAGTGATTCTCCCGCCCCCAAGCCCTATCTATTACTTCCATTCCCTTCCCTTGTTTGGCATTCGCTATGCACTTTCTATGGCTTGCTAACCCTCTGCCTTGGGCCCGCCCACCAGATACCCAAGCACTCGCCATAGAGAAGTCGTCACCCAATCCTATGCAACCAAAAACATCAACCCAAAACCTACCCAACGACATCGAGTACCCAAAGACCCAATACGAGGCCTCCCACAAGCATCCGAGACCACAACGAGAGCCGAGCCCGCTTGACAACGACGACGGATCGAGAACCCGCGTGAACTTGGAAGACAACGGCAAAGACATTCAGCGCCAGACCAGACACAGACTTTCTGCTGAGAGACGAGAACCGAGCGTATTCTACGACAACGAGGACTCGGGCATGGGCTTTGGTGGCGGTAACCAAGAAGACATCAGCGATAACGAGGACTCAGGAGTAGGCATCGACGACACTCATTACTCGACCGGAAAAGAGGCTTCATCCGAGGTACTGGGCCAAAAAAAGGCGGGCTCTATCCCCATCAGCGGCACCAACTCCAACGCGGGACTCTTAGACCAAGGCAATCTTGACCTTAACTGGGGCACCCAGGACGAAGCACAGCAAACTCGTGGCAGCATACTGGCTCGTCTCAACATGGCTCATAACACACCTCTGGGAAGGAGCCGGCTTAGCACACAAGCGCTTTTAGACTCCCTTGACAACGAGAAGCCATTTGACGAGGCTACTACGAAGCTACTGGAGTCGCTCCAAGAATCTGAGGAGATGCTGATGACGGTTTCCAAAAAGATTAGCGAGGCCGAAGAGCAGTGGAAGCAGGAGGAGAGCACAAGGGATAGCGACATCAAGCAGTCGAGGCAGAAGCTTCTGGAAAGCATGGACAATATCGAGGACTGTCAATCGGACACAGAAACAGGATGCGTGTCCTTTGCAGAGATGGAAACGAGACTGCGCATCGCGGCCCAGAAGAAGCGCAAGGCTACGGACCAGGTCGAAAGGCTCGGATCAGCCAAGCGTAGGATAGCGACAAGCAGCCAGCTTTTGTACAAGGACATGCTCGAGGCGGTGAAGAGGCACAAGGCGCGCATCAAGGAGGAGGCGCATGGTATATGCTTTCCCGCGGAAGACTTCGAGATGTGAAGGCGACACTTTGTTGGAGGTGTCGGAGTTTCTTTTGGAATTGTAGTAGTTACAGGGATTCATCAGCGAATCAGCCAGCCATGCTGTCGCTTATTCTCATATGGCAAAGCATCGTGCGTCCGTACTTTCGGTGTTTTGGATATTTCAAGCATGCTATGCTTTGGGCCAGTACCACTAAGTAGGACATAAGCACCAAGCTAAGTACACTCCCACCAGGCTTCTCCAGGCGCAGCCATCCAGCCGCACTATCCATGGGATGGTTCTTATACCGTCACCACCACTAACGTGGTCAAAATCCGCAGAACCGTCGAGTGGGTTCGCTATGCCGAGATGAATTCTTCGTCTAGATACTTGACGTAATTGTGTAAGCACGTCGTGTCGGTCGCACGGATTTGAAGCAATTGCTAGTTGAAACTCAGCTTCAATGTCGCTCCCTTAGAGATAGAGGGCACCAGCGGGTCGTGCGATTTCCAGGAACCCACTGGCTAATTGACGTGAGGTAGGTACGTCTCGTCTGTCTCAATAAGTGGGCTTTGTTCCACTATGGTGGAACAATCTCTAGCCACACTGAAACTGAGCCACAGCCACACCTCCATTCTACCTACTATGCAGGTACCTACTTAAGTTAGTGCGCCTTAAGGTTTCTAGGTACCCACATCATAGTCTTATCTCCCTCAATAAGTAGAGTTTGTTCCAGGGGAATAATCTTTAGCCACATTAATTGAGCCATAGCCACACGTGCTTTACTATGAGAATGTGTTGTGATGCCTTTAGCATCGCCCGTTCCCACCGCAGCACGTGACTAATATCAGCTGTAGAATAACCCTTTTCCAGGGGTTATTCCTCGGACTATAGTTATAAGTAACTATATTATAGCTACTCTCGTTATAATAGAATAAGCTCTTTAGTAACTATAAATATAGCCCTATAGGACGTTTCTTAATAGTTATAAGCCTAGCTCTAACGAAACCCCTAATTACTAATTACTGTTTTAAAATAAGCCTTTATTATTAAAAGTACTTATTAAAACTTCCTCTGTCTTATTCCATCTTTCCTCCTTAAAATATACTAACCTCTACTATTTTAAATCCCCTATTCTTAAATAATCTTAATTATAATATCTTCTACTAATAATATAATAATATTATACTACCTAATTATATATAAGGACTTTATTACTTAGTATATTATAATCTAAATAGAAGCCTAAGTAGCTAGAATCTAGAAGTATAGTAACTAACATAACCTGGAAGAACCATTATACTTAGGTAGGACCTTATTAGAAACCTTAACTCTTAATATATATATTACTAAGTAAAACTAGGATATTAATACTTAGTATTTATAAGAGAAGAGTATTTATAATTGATATATCGCTCTACTTAAGTAGGAGGCTTTAGAATAAACTACTCTTAAGGCTACCCCTAAGACTATTACTAAGATATAAATAGTAAATAAAGCTCAACCCCTTTAGCTTCTAACTACTCTAATTATAATTAATAAGAATACTATAGGTATATGGGATTAATACCTAAAATACTTTTATTTACTTATTATATAAGATTATAAGTAAAGGTATAAGCATAGAGTTTAAATAAATTAACTATCTAGTTATAAAGACTATTACTTATAATATTATTATACTTATATATATAGAACTCCTCGCTTAAGGGGATATAACCTTTTATAGCTTTATTATTAACTTTAAATATCATTATACTCTAAGCGAGTTTAGTGCTCTTAATACTATTTAAGAGGAGTATATCTAAGTCTTAGAAAAGGTAAATAGGAGTATTGACCCTAGTACCTAGATTCAGGATTTTAGGGGTATTTACCTCTATACTATCCAACTTAAGCTTCTTAAGGTAAGTGTTAGTCGGTAGGTTACGTAATGGTTACGTAATCAGAGGTAATAATAGTAATAGTAAAAGGAGTAATAGTATTCATCGTTGCTATCTAAAAGAGGGAGTTTTCTAGGAGGGATTTACCTCTTATTTATACTAGAGGTAAGGTATCTAGAACCTTCTATGACGCGTAAGCTGCTTAGAAATCAAGCCCCACTTATTTCCTCGTATAGCTACTAGCTTACGCAAGCTAGTAACCTTATTATATATAAGGTTTAACCTTGTTAGAGGCTAGAATCCTAGCAGTTTCCTCGAGGTTCTACTGCTTTCTAGAGGTTTCTGTACACAGTATATACAGTATTAATAATACTGTGTTACGTAATATACCTCTATATAGTATATAGGTATGTATTATAGTATATACTAGTTTTTTATAATATAAAATACTATAATATCTTATACCCCCCCTTAAGGTATATATAGACTTATATATAGCTTA
>JAOQIF010001351.1:0-19772 GCA_026260285.1 Colletotrichum sansevieriae
CTTGCTATCTTCTATACTAATTACACTTAAGTCCTAATATATTGCTAACTATTTAGTAAAGAATTATATTAGTAACTATATCTCCTTCTGCCTTATTATATCTAGCTTCTTATAATACCTTCGCTCTTAAAGCTTAGGATTAATATACTATTAGCGAGTAAATACTATAAAATTAGCCTATACTAGGTCTCCTTCTAGCCTAGCCCTATAATACTGCTACTAGGTCTATAGGGATAGGCTTATCTTTATAAGCACCTATTAGACCTGCTACTCTGGTATACTACTAGCATATAGTTAGTTTCTATCTTTAATTACTTAGATCTAGTTACTAAACTAGTCTATAGTAAAATAATCGCTTATAATATAGTAGTTATATATAGGGGGCTTTTTATATTCTCTCTATAGGTATCTTATTACTAAATAGTTAGCGAGTTCCTATAGTAGGGCAGCAGTTTATTCCTTATACTACTACTATTATAGATATATCTGCTCTATAAGGCTCTCCTACTATCTCTATAATAGCCCTATAGCCTAGGTAAGGATACTAGAGATACTAGCTTCTCAAGGGGTCCTAGGTAGGGTGCCCTATTAGCTACTACTCGCTATCTATTCGCCTAATAATAGTTAGTCTGCTTAGTTTAGCGCTATCCAGGACCTAGCCTAACCCCTCGGGGTTATTCCTCCTGCTATATTATTACTAGGGTTATCTATTCCCTTAGCATAGTATCTATACTATATTCCCTATATCTCAGGGCTTAGTAAATAACTAGTATCTTATTAGCTAAGACCTTATTAGTTATATTCTATATACCTAGCCTAGAGTTTATTATTCTTAAACTCTATTACTAATTTATTAGTATATTATTACTAGTTTGCTTTAGATATTCTAACTAGCGCTAGTTTCTTAAATTAAGATAGAAGTAATAGAGTTATAAGAATATAGCTATAAGCTTAAACTAGGAAAGGCTAGAATACTAAAATATAGGTATCTATTATTATATTAAACTATTAGTTAACCTTCTAAGTCTATAGCTTATAGAGTTTTCTCCAAGGTGCGTTTATCCGCCCCTGACTCGCTAGCGTTTTGCTAATAGCGTGGCTTTGCATCCTGCACCCGCTATTATTCCTTATAACTATTCTATATTCCTCTATTAATTCTCTAGAGATAGAAGTAAAATATCTTAATTAACTATTATTACTCCTACCCTATATTACAGGCTACGCTACTACTGGCGTCTAGGCGGTGCTGCAGACCCTAAGAATTCTGCCCTTAACGACCGCTCTCGCTTAACGTTCGCCCTATATCCGCTTTTCTATTGCACGGGGAACTTCCTAGAAAACTTCCCTACCTTAGCTTAGATTACTATAATTAAGGTACCCCTAAGTTAAATAAACCTAAGCTAGCCCCTTATATATCTAAGCTCTCTCTCTCTCTATACCTACCTTACTAGTTATATAGCGCGATAGATAGCAGGTAGAAAATAGAACCTATTATACTTATAATAGCTAGTCTAGAAATACTACTAATAAGTAAGGAAGCATTCGAAGTAATTTATATAGTAATTAATAAGCTTAGTAACTAACTCGATAGCCTAATAACTATATAGTAGCCTAATAACAAACCGACTATAGAGCTCTAGCGAGATATAGCAGGTAGCTACGCCCTAGTATTACTAATACTAACCCTATAGCTAGAGATTACCTAGGAAGTAGGTAGCGCTTAGCGATTAAAACTCCTTTCTAACCCCCCTAAGTTTGGAGGAAACTATAATAAGTATGCTATATAGGCGCAATAGATATATAATAAAGTTAGGATAGACCAGGACTTCTACTTAAGCAATTAGGAGGCCTCATATCTTATTAACTCCTGCTTAGAACCTAAAGTATAGCTAGTAGTTATAGCTTTCTATAGCTTAGGGGGTAGTAATAACTTATTTAAGCTAGATACCTTCTTAGTATACCTAGACTATACCTATAGTAACCCTAATATTATAAGCAAGGCTCTCAAAAGACTCTTAGAACTTTAAATAAAGTATAATAAAGCCTTTGCCTCGTTCCTACCCCGCTTTAAATATACTATTATAGAGGTAGGTAGTATAATATAGCTAGATAGTATCTAGATCGATTACCTATATAGGGTACTATCTTATAAGCTCCTCGACTATCTAGTTAACTACCCGACCCCCTATAAGTATATTAAATATATTAGCCTTATATAAGATATTATATAGAAGCTAGAAGGATTATATTATATTCCTAATACTAAAGGGACTACTAGAAGGCTATGAAGTTAAAGGATAGTCCTAGAATAGCGAAAGCTATTAAGGAAATAATATATTTAGACTTAGGAGAGGTTAAAGGCGACGAGGACCCTTCTAACTTAGGAAATAAATAACCCTAATATAAAATTAGGTATTAAAGATAATAAAAGAAGAGCGGGCTAGTTAGGAATAGTTCTAGTTAGAATATAGTATAAGCAAGCCTTCTATAATATTAGTAGTTAGAGTTAATAAAGGCACTCCTACTAACGCTTTAATAGACTATAGATATAATATCTATATAATAGTAGACTACTAGTATGCCTACTACCTCCGTTTACTATATATTAACTACTAAGCATAGTTATAAAGCTTTGCTAATAACTTAGCTTAAGCTATAGCAAAAGGCGTAGCTATATTATACCTCGAGATTAGAAGCTATATATAGTAACTCTTTACTTATATAGTAAAAGGACTAGATATTAGCCTCTTCCTAGGGAAGCTATAGATAGAATAAAACTATATTGTTTATAATATAATAGAGAAGCGGGTATACTATAGGAAGGTAGGGGTTATTATTACCCTTTAAGGATAGGAAGAACCCTAGAGAGTAAGGGAGATCCGGGAAGCCTGCTAACTTAATACTACCTTATTTATAGCGATCTACTAGAGGGTTAGCGAGAGTTAGCTATCTAAGCTAGAAGTAGGAATATAGGTAGTAAGCCTAAGGGATATTAAAAAAGCGCTCGAGGTAAAGAAACTAGAAGACTATTTAGAGAAATTATTATAATATATTTATAACGAATTTATAGAGCTTTTTAAGCTAGCTAAGTTATACCCCCTACCCCTAAGTTATCCTAGTATAGATTATAAAATCCACCTCGAGCGTAATACCTCTAGCTAAGAGGCGCCCTTACCCTAGGGACCCCTCTATAGTATATTAAGAGAAGAGTTATTAATATTAAAAAAGATACTTATAGACCTGCTCGATAAGGGCTTTATTTAGGTAAATAAGTCTCCTGCTAGCATGCCTATACTTTTTATTAGGAAGCCTAGCGGAGGATTATAGTTCTATTATAACTACTAAGCGTTAAATATAATTATAAAGCAAGACTACTACCCTCTACCCCTAATCTAAGAGACCCTCTAGAGGGTTAGTTTAGTAAAGTAATATACTAAACTAGATATAGTAGTAGCCTTCTATAAGATTTATATAGCAGAAGGGTATTAGGAAAAGACTGCCTTTTATATATAATATAAGCTCTTTAAGTAGCTAGTCTATCTATTCGGATTAAGCAGAGCCCTTATAATATTCTAATAATATATTAATAGCACGCTCTAGGAGTTCCTTAACGACTTTATAATAATATATATTAATAATATATTAGTCTATAGCAGCAGCTCCCGAGCAGACTATAAGTAGAAGGTATATAAGGTTCTCTAGGCCCTCTAAGAGGCTAGTCTTAACTTTAACCTAGTAAAGTGCGAGTTCTTTATAAAAATCGTAAAGTATATAGGATTTATCCTAAAGGTAGGTGAAAGTATTACTTATAATATAGAGAAAATATAAGTAATTATTAAATAGGAAGCGCTTACTTTAGTTAAAGGATTGCAAAGTTTCCTAGGGATTGCTAACTACTACTAAGTATTTATATCAGAGTACTTAGGGGTTATAGAGCCCCTTACCCTTCTAATAAAAAAGGGAGCGCTATTTATCTAGGGTAAGGAATAAGAAGATATATTTTAGGCGCTCAAACGCTGCTTCTAAATTATACTAATATTATACTATTTCAACCTATAAGCCCTAACTACTATTAAGATAGACTGCTTAGGGTTTGCTTTAGGGGGGGTGCTAACTTAAGAAGATGCATAAAGATAGCGCTATCTTATTGCTTTCTACTCGCAGAGGCTAACCCCTGCTTAATATAACTACCTAACCTATAATAAGGAGCTATTAGTAGTAATTACTTATTTAAATATATAGGATACCGAGCTAAGAAGCTACCCTAGGTTCAAGGTCCTTACTAACTATAAGGGCTTCGAATACTTCACGCAAAAGTAATATTTAATAGAATACTAAAGTTACTAGGTAGAGTAGTTATTAAGGTATAATTTCTACTTAGAATATCGACCTAGTCGCTTAGTAGCTATGCTTAATATACTCTTATGCTATAAATAGGACGCTCCGAAAGGATAGGAGGATAAATAAGAGAAAAGGAGGGTAATATAGATAATCCCTAACTCCGCCCTAGGTAAGGTAAGGAGGATAGCAATAGTTAAAGCCCCTATTATAATAGTATTCGAGGATCTAGCCCTTTAATATATATATAAAACGAAGCGTAAGCAGAAGATAACTAGTATTAAGGGGCTTATTCTATAGTAAAAAGGAGTAACTAAAGCTTCCCTCCCTAGCTAGGCTTAAAACTATAGATCGCTAAGTATAGTATTAATACCCTTAGCTAATTAACGTTTAGAGACTAGATCTAGGTGCTAGGATTAATAGATAAAAACTACCCTCAGAACGTGCTTTAAATATAGTTAATTTAGAAGTGCTATAACTTAGTAATAATAAGCTATCCTAGTTAGAATAATACCCTAGCTATCCTAGCTTAGCAAATACTTCTAACCGGGGTAGTCCTCTGCAGTCCGCTAGTTTCTAAGAAACTATAATAGCTATAAGCATAGAACGATTTAGTAATAAGCGAAACGCAGGCTTCTTTAACCCTTACTAGTAGTAGAATAGCTATATTATAATCTCGCTATAGATTTTATTGTAAACCTCCTATATATAGTGAAAATAGGGTCGAGATACCTCTAGGTAATAGTCGATAGGCTCTCTAAGATAATAACCTTAGAAGGGATGCCTTTAATAGATATAGAAACGTGTATAGAACGTTTTATAAACTACTACTACTAATTCTATAGTATACTAAAGTCGATTATTAGTAATAGGGGTAGTAATTAGATGAGTTAGTTCTAGTAATAGTTCTACGCGCTTATAAAGATCGAATAATGCTTAAGTACTGCCTTCTACCCGTAGATAGATAGAGTAATAGAACGTTTTAATTAAGAGATCTAGGTAGTCCTGCAGATAATAGTTAACTTCGCCTAGGATAACTAGGAGGTTTACTTACCCTCTATTTAACTAGCAATTAATAGCTATAATATAGCTATAATAGGAGTAAGCTTATTCTTCTTTACCTATAGATACTATATCGACCTAGTATTAATAGTATAGCCTGCGCTAGAGCTATCGACCTTATGCGAGTTAGCTACTAATAAGTTTGTTAATAAACTAAAGTCGATTATAGAGTTAGCCTAAGCAGCTATTGCTATAGCCTAATAAACTATAGAATAATTAGCAAATAGTAAAAAGATACTAGTAGAATGCTACGAAGTAGGCGATAAAGTCTAGCTATTACTAGCTAACTTCTATATAGAGAGACCTTATAAGAAGTTAGATTAGCTATACCTAAAGTATAAAGTAACTAGGGTAATCTTACTAACTATAATCGAGTTAAATATTCTAGGCAGGGTCTATAACCGATTTTATATTAGCTTGCTATACTATGCTATAAATAACCCCATCCTAGGCTAAGAAGTTAATAATCCCTAACTACTCCTGATTTTTAAAGATAGAGAGGATAAATAGGAAGTTAAGTCCGTTCTAGCTATATGCTAGAAGCGCGTAGGTAGGGGTAAGTATTGCAAGTTATTAGTTAAATAGATAGAGTATAGTTAGCCTACCTAGGAGCCCCTATAATTGTTCTAAGATAACTAGGTAATAGATAAGTATAAAGAAAAGTATAGCCTAATAGATAAGAATAATAATAACCCCTAATATACCTTGCTATAAGCTAGGTAGTAGTTAATAAGCAGGGGTAGGATAGAGGGAGAGTAGCTAGGCAATTTATAATTAGAGGAATAAGTAGAAAATAGGAGACTTTATTATAATATAAGGCTATAGGGAGGTAGAATAAGACCTAAGCAGGCCCTAGGTAGGTAGGAAGCAGGCGGATAATAGGCGAGCAGAAACCACGGACCTAGGAAGATAACCCCTTACTCCTCTTGCTCTTTATAAGTCTTGCGAGTTACGATCGCGCAGGTCATTAGGAATAAAAGGTATATTATAGAAGTAACTATTCGGAAGGGTCTCCTATATCGCGGGTTAATATCCACACGTGCGGCTTATGTAATACCGTATGTCACGTGGTAGGCCGTGAGGCTATAGCTTAAAGTGAGGATATTATAATATACCCCCTTAGACATCATAGATAGCTAAAAAACGCATTCCTTACTGCCTTATGCCTAAAACCTATCTAAATTTATTATATAAAACGTATAAAAATAGCTTTCATAGTAATAAAGTAAATAAATAAATAAAAATATTATTTATAGTTATATTTATAGAATATAAGAGTGCTTAATAGGGTCGCTTAGTTATTAAGGCGGGTTATAAATACTCTTAGAATTAATGAAATTTCCTAATATAGTTAGTATAAGCTGTTAGGTGCGAGTAGTAGAGGTAAATAAGACCTCTCACGCCCTCTTATAATCGAATTTTTTCTTCTTTAGACTACTTATAATTTATAAAGGTAAGTTTTTAAAAATCCTAAATCGCTTATTATAATACTTATATATTATTAAAATAATTATTAGAGCATTCAATATAATTATTAGAACCCTTACTAACCGTTTTATAGATTAGAATTCATAATACCTATTTCTAAGAAGAAAGCTGCTACCTATATATATATAGCATGCAAGCGCGAGCGCGAGAAGGCTGCTACTAATACTACTACTACTAGTAATCCCCCCCCTATTTCTAATAATAATAATAATAAGGAGTCTGCTACGCCCCCTGCCCCCCTCGCGCCTCCTCCCCCCTATCCCCCCTATCCTTATATTAAGGAGGTTAAGGACGAGGGCGAGTATAATACCCTATATATATACTATCTAGAGCGTCTTATATAATAAAAGCGTTATACTAATTATTTAAAAATAGCTCCCCGAGGACCCCTCTGCTATAATATCCCTTATAAGGAGTGCCTTAGGTCTGCCCTCGTAGGCAAGACCTAGGGTTACTATTATAACCCTACGCCTATAGCTACTAGTACCTCTAGTACAAAGCGCTATAAGAAGAATTAGTATATATCGTACGCCTCTGCTTCTTATAGTTATCCCTATACCCCTCTAGTACCTATTATAATACCTTTCGCCTACTACCTCTAGGAGGTTATAGAGTCTAACTCTATTACTTAGGTTATAAATATAATACTCTTTTAGAAGCATCTCTTAATTTTAGAGGTGTTTTTTAAGCTTTAGAAGCGTTTTTTAATCTATTTCTAATTTTATATATAAGATCTTAATTACTAGAGAGCTAGTATTTAGTATACCCTCGCCCTTGCTTAAAGTAGTATTACTAAGACCCCTGCTCCTATTATATCTACTCCTATGCTCCTAGCTACCCTTATACTCGCTCCTCCTCTAGCTCCTGCTATACTTATTACGCTTATTACCTCTTCTACTATACCTACTACCTCTAGTACTACGCCTACTATCTTCTCTCTGCCTAATAGTAGATAGGGGGTCCCCCCTAGCCTTACTATAGCTAGCGGACTCCTTATAACTACCTTAGCTTAATACTAGTAGAGCTAGTTAGATATATTTGCTACTACCTCTTATGCTTATTAGGGCTAAGCTTTATTATTAGGTTTAGGGGTTTCTATATATATTTAGGGCTTTAGCCTAGGATAATATTCGTCTTTAGGTATTTTTAGACTTACTTTTAGGCTCTTATAAGCTAAATCAGGCTTCCTAGCTATAAGGCTAAATATAGACTTTTCTTAGTTGCTATACCTCCTTATTTCTAATTATTCCTACTTTATATCCTTTGTAATAAGTATATATATATCTACTAGGTTTAGTAGCGTATAGAAGTACTTAAACTTACCTCTAGAAAGGTTCTTTATAAGACTATTAGCAGGTATTAAGTCTATAGGTATATAAGCTATATTAAAGCTACCCTTTTAGAACTCCTATTATAACTACGTATTCTAGATATCTATATAGTAGAGATATATTATAATATATTCTCTATTACTAACTATAAGTTAGATTATCTATTAATTATCGTAGTTAATCTTCTAGGCGTCTTTTCCTATATTTAGCGCTATATCTTAGAAGAGTCTTTTAAATACTATTACCTCTTTTATAATATTCTCAAGGCTTAGAAGCTCTGCTTCTATTATAGATATTATAATAGTATTTTAATATATAGCTTTCTAATATATCGCACTTCTAAAGAGGAATATAATATATCCTTAGGCTAATCTCTATATTTCTTTATTATCTATAAATAAAGCGTTACCTATAATCTAGAGAGCCTATATACCCCTTATATCTCTAAAGCAAAGAGCGAGGAATCGTGTTATATAGAGGTATTAGATCGTCTAGTTAACTACTACTATATAAGCTAATAAAGGGTTCGTGAGAAACTGCGAGAAATATATAGCTATAAAAGCTATATCTAGATATACTATTATCGCTAAATAGAGTATAGAACCGACTTTCTCTTAGTACTCTTTTATATATATAGGAGAAGCCTGTTCCTTATTCTTCTTAAGTTCCTTAAGGGGTAATAGAGTTATAGGATATATTCCTTCTTAAAGATTAAAACGCTTAGTAACCTTCTTAATATATAAGTTATATACTAAATAGACCTTCCGGGCTATACGATCCCTAACTACTCGGATCCCGAGGTAATACTTAATAGCACCTTAGTCTTTGAGTTTATATTCAGCTTTTAGCCTATCTATAATCCGTTTCGCTCTAGAGGAGTATTCCTAGTAGTATAGAATAAGAATATTATTTATATAGAATAAAACTAGAACCTAAAATTTAGGATCCTAGAAGAGATATACTTCTTCTAAGCTTAGGGCGAGTCCTAGCTTCTTTAGAGTTACTAAGAAATACTTATACTAAAGAAGCAGCATATCTCTAAGGCTATATAAAGCTTTATTAAGTTTAATATACTTTCCTTTATATTTAAAACCCTCTAGGAGTTAATAATAAATTAGAGGTCTATTTAGGTCCCTCTCTACGTTTACGAAAGCGTTATCTATATCGAATTGCTATACTTCAAGGTTAAATTAAGCAGCTAGGGCTATTATAATATAAAACGTTTTTATAGCGAGAGTTGCTATATATATGTTTTCTAGGCTGCTCTTCTGCTAGAGGTCTCCTTATATATAGATCCTAGCCTTAAAACGCTCTAGATTGCTATTTATATTAACCTTATATATAAATACCTATTTCAGGGGTAGGGATCTTAATCGTGCAGCTTATTAGTTAATTTCTCGCTATATTTCTTTTTCTTATAGTTTCTTGATTTTAAGCTTTGCTACCTCTATAAAGCGCTTATATAGATATTTTAGAAGTATTAGAAGTTCTTTCTAGCTTTAGGAAGGCGATTAGAGCTTAGATATATATATATCTTATTCTAAATCCTTATTATTGCGCTCCTATTTCTAACTTCTAATATAACTTTATATATATAAATAAAGCGTTATATATCTAGAAGAACCTTCTTCTGCTGCCTTCTTTATATTAGGTATAAATATTATAAAGAAGGCCTCCTAGGCGTATTAGTTTTTAATAGGAATAACCTTTTCCTAGTAATTAATCTCGGAGAATAGCTATTCTAACTTATATCTCTTATTAGTTATATTAGAATAGGTCCCCGAGATATTATTAATAAATAAAATAAAGTCTCTAAATTGCTCTAGAGGCTATTAATTGCATTAGCTCGAACGGCTTGCCTTTTTATAATCCTTCTAATTATAAGCTCTTTTAGGAGCTTCTTCTAAGCCCTTTGCTTTATATGCTTAGTTTATAACTCTAGGTATCTTATCTTTTAACTTAGAAGGGTCCTTAAGAGGTATTAATACTTTCTTCTCTTTATTTATATCTAGCACTAGTATTCTAAGTTAAACTTAGGGTCTACTATTTTTACTCTAACTTTTATTAGGAGTAATATAAGTATTATTACCTCCCTCTAAAATATTTATAACCTCCTTAGTTTATTTGCGAGATTCGTTATAAGATAAGTTTAGCGCGTTAGCTTCCCCTCTCTAGCTCCTAATTATAACTTAGGGTCCTAGAGTATATTTAGGGGTAGGAAGACCTCCTAGAGCCTTCTTTTAGGTCTCCTTATGCGTTATAACGTCTTATAATTATATAACTAAGGTCTCTTGCTCTTTAAGAGTATCTTCTACTACGTTATTAGCCTATTCCTATATACCTAGAAGCTTAAATACTAAATTTAGAAACGACTCGAGCTCTAGTTCCTATTTAATAACGCAACGTACGATTTTAGCTAGTATTGCTATATATTTATCCTCTTTTAAGTAGAACTTCGACTTATTAAACCGTATATTATATATAATAATCACTCTCTTGAGCGCGGGCACCTAGATCCTATATAAGTTATATACGTTATTAACATACCTAACTAGGTATCTAATATATCCCTGCGGATATACCTTATAGTGCGTTCTTCCTTATCCTTTTTCTCGTTCCTTTTCGAGCGGGTACGCATAATAGCTATATGCATATATCTATCCCTAGTATAGCTAAAGGTCTCTTCTAATTATAGATATATAGGAAGGGGCCTACTAATAGAAGTATTAAGTATACTATTCTTCTTCAACTTAATTTAGCAACTTCTAATTAGTTTTTTACTATAGGGATTAGTTAAAAAGATAAATCCCTATAAGAGTTAACTCTAGCTATATTTCTAGGGGAAGATTAGCTCCCTCTCGTATCTTAATACCTCTTAGAATTGCCTCCTGACTAGTATGCTCTAAACTACCTACTAGCTCCTTTATATCTACTAGGGGTATCTCGAGTATAATTCTATTATTCTTTGCCTAGCATTAATAGCGCGTGCTGCTATTAATAGTAATTATAGCTATCTTATTATCCTAGCGGATAATATAAATCGCTAATCTATATTACCTTCTAACCTAGCGTTTAAAGTAGAAAAGTATTATAAAGACTTCCTTAAGCGAATATTATATTAGGGGGAAACCCTATAGCTTGCCCGAGTATTCATCCTTAATAATTAGGATATAGAGGGCTCCTAAGATCGCTTCAAAAGGGTAATAGAAAATATCCTAAAAGATATAATAATATAGATAAATCGCTTTATTTTCTAACTTTAAGCGCGAGATAACCTTCTTTATATGAGTTCTAATATATATTTCGCATTATATCTGCATTAGGCTACGTATCTTTACCCCCTGAATATTCTTAATTATGCATTCGAGAGCCTCAGGGCCTAAGTACCTAGAATAAAGATACTATAAGTATGCGTTATCTAATCGATTTCAGCGATAGTTATATATATCTTATCTATAAGGGGCTTTTACTAGCTAGGTTATAGCGATAATATATATAAAACTTACTAATATACTTTCAAGAGGGTATAAAGAAAGGGGGTTATATTTATGGAAGACTAAATCGTGCTTTCGGATTAGTATAGCAATAACTACGCTTCGAGCAAGGTTTCCTATGCATAGTATAGTTTAGTCTATAAAACTAGATCTTCTATATATTAAGGCGACTTTTAGATATAATATTAATATAAAAACCTTTAATATAAGTAATATTCTTAAGTATAAGATTACCCGACCCCTATCTATATCAACCCTTGAAGATCCCTTTGAGAACGCAGGTTCCCGGCTCATAACTAGGATCTAGGTTATACCTACTTCTATAACATCTTCTAGGCTAGACTCTATATAGGAGTTATCTAGTAATAGCGATTTATCGTTAACTAAGTATATAGTACTATAGTTATTATAGACTATACTACGCGAGAAGATATATAGCGGGGTAGAGGCGTTAAGCGAGTATATCCCTAGCGTAATTGCTTTAGGAAGGCTTTGTAGATCGATTAATATAGCTATAACGTTAGATAGGACTCTAGTATTCAACCCCTAGCTATATCTATTATTCTAACTACTTCTTCTACTACTATTTCCGCGCTATTAGCCTCTTCTACTATATAATCCGCCTCTTTTATAGTTAGTATTACTTATCTAGTTTGAGATCTATCCTTTATATATAATAGCAGCCCTTATATTTAACTATTCGCCTCAATTAAGCCTAGAAAGGATTTCCTAAGCTTCTTTATTATCTATAGAGATCTAGCAGAACCTATAGGATCCCTTATAAGTATACTCTAGGTACCTATATATCTCAGGGGTCTAAGAATGCTCTTCTCTATATAAGTAGCTATTAAGATATATATTAGAGGGGTTATTAGACCTTCTACCTAAAGTAGTAAATAGAGCGTTCGATCTATAAGAGCCCTTAGTAAGCGAGTATTTATAGGCTAGGGCTGAGAAGATAATCCTATACTATTCTAGTATATATATTAGAAGCCCTAAACTAGTATTTATAATAAGCTATGTAAGCTTGGTATAAGCCTAATCCAGGGCGAGTTAATATCTAACTGCTTTAAGGAAGGTTTATAACGCGAGTTCTCCCTAGACCTCTAGGATATTAAGTCTTTTTGCTTCTATATAGTAATAATACTACTCTATATACTAAGTAGAGGGGTTAATATTTAAATTAGCTTTATTAAGCGATTAAAGATAGTTCTTGCAAGCTATATTAGCAACTACGAGCGTTATAGGTGCGAGCTGCCTCTTGATCTCGCGTATAAGGGCTTATAGAGTTACCCTTAGCTAGGTATTATTATTTAGGATAGCTAATTTAGCGTTAGTTAGAATAGGGTTCGAGACTATCTTATTAACCTATATCTAGAGGTTAAAGTAATATATCGAGAGGGTCTGCTAATCCGAGGAAGTCGCTATATAATCCTTAATTACTATATTATAATCTATTTTTATATCCTTATAAATAGCAATCTAAGGTATTTATAGAGATTCTAGGAGGGAGGATAATCCCCCTATTTTATTAGGAATAATACTTACTTCTTCCTCGCTTCCCTAGGTCTCTATAATTAGATAGATATTCTCTAGAGCGCTCTCGGGAGCCTCTACTAGACGTTTAGCCTCCTCTAGATGCTATTTTACCTACTTAATATACTCTTCCTAGTATTCCATATTTAAGAGAGCTTAATACTTAGTAATAAACTTAGAGATCTTTAGGGCTATAATTACTTATAAAGGGTTAGGGCGATTATCTATATCTAGGTTAATATAATCCTAGAGGCCTCTTAGGTATATATAGAACTTAAAATAGGTATACTACGCAGGCTAGTTACTTCTAGATGCGAGAATATCTCCTGCAAGGGGAATCTCGTTATTAGTAGAGGATATAATAGATAAGATAGTAAAGGAATTAATAAAAAGGGTAGGAATAGGTTTCCTATATATAACTCGTAGTAGAGGGGTTTTTTAAGCTATTATTAGAGCTAGGCTTATAACTCTTACGAGTTATAAGCGCGCAGGTTATTAGGAATAAAAGGTGTATTATAGAAGTAACTATTCGGAAGGGTCTCCCGCATCGCGGGTTAATATCTATATATATAGCTTATATAATACTGCACGTCACGTGGTAGGCCGTGAGGCTGCAGCTCAAAGTGAGGATATCGCAATAATAAGTAATAGTAGTAATATTAATAAGCTAAGAAAAGGGGTTAGATTAATCTATTAGGAATAGGAGAAAGGCGGGAATAAGACGAACCTTATAAAGAACCTTAGCTATATCTAAGTAAGCCTAAGCGAGGTAATATAGCTATGCCTTATTAGGCTTAACTAGAAGGGAAAGCAAGGTAGTAGTAATAGTAGAAGCACTAAGGATAAGAGTAGCTAGGGAACTAGCAAAAGGTATAGGAGAGGCGTCTAACTTAATAGCAGCCTTAATAGCGCGCTTTATAGTAATATAGGTATAGATTTCATAGTTCTAGATAGAAGTAGCGCAAAAGAGCTCTATATAAGCCTCGATCTATATAGGGAGCTATAACTATTAGTAATAACCCCGAGACGTAGGAATAATAGAGTCTTACTAAGGTCCTCTTATTAAAGCTATAGCAAGCAAGGTAATCCTAGCTAAGAGAAGCGAACTCCTCTTAGTAGCAAACTACGCTAAGGTTGCTCTAGTAGAATATTAGCTCTATAGAGAAGGAATAGTAGGGAAGCGATATCTATATTAATATAGGTAGACTTAATGGCTTCGTTAGAATAGTAAATATAATAGATAATATTACTTATAACTCGGTTAGCCTTATAATAATTAAAGGGTAATAGGATAGTATACCTCGGTTAATAATATTATAATAAGCTATAATATTACTGTCGGAATAACTGTCCTGCGCAGGTAATAGTACCAGAAAGATAGGGTTCTTCTGTAATACTGTAGTTGTTCGTGATATCTATCTATCGTAGGTATGGTGGTTATGACGGCTATATAGGCAGTCCTTATATATAGGGTCCTAGCCCTCCTATTGGTTGAATCGGCGCAATAGGTAGGTCTAAGCGGCCCGATATGGCGCTAGTCGGGTTGTCGACGAACCGCTAACTAGGCTTCTAATACTAGCAGTCTTTTATTACTGCTAGCCCCTACCCTATAATAGCTTATATTCATCGAGATAACTACTAAATAGTAATTACTTATAAAAGGGGCCTAAATAGCCTAATAACCGCAGTTTTCGCACGTTTTATCATTATCCCCTGATATGCTATATATCCCCGGTTTTACTGCGCGCATAGCCCCGGCTACTATCGAACGACCTACCCCTCTATCTATATCGTCGCCTTATTATTATTAATAAGCTGTTAGAGGGCTTTATTTAGTATTAACTTCGTAAGTCTATCGGCCGGGTTATTATCACTATAGATCCAGCAGATCTCCGCGATCTCGCAGCGCTTATATAACTACCGTAGCGCTATTATATCGATCATAAGGCGCTTTTCTTTCGTTATACCTAGCTTAATGAGGCACTTATATAGCGAATACGAGTCGGTATAAATAATAGTTAATATCGATAGTAGATCTAGTCGATTAGAGACCTTTTAGAGGGTTATTACGATCGCATAAGCTATATTAACGCTAGTAACTATGCTATAGATCTCCGAGGCTAGTATGCTATAGGTAACGCGTTTTAACTTCATTAAGCTATAATAGATAACATTACTATTGATTTCGAATATATTAATAGCCTTATTATTATTAGCCTCGTTAGCTAGTATAATAATAAAACCTAGTTATAACGATAGGTTATCGTTATTAGCAAAAGATCTATCGATAAAAACAAATAGTTTCGCAATAGCGAGGTTAAGCGGGATAAAACTAAGGCCTCTATTGAGGGATTATAACTACTAGAGTATTCGCTAGTTAAGGATTCTAACGTCGTTAACTATAGGGTTTTGCTATTATATAGCGATAGATAGGTTGAAATAGGCCTCGGGTTAGCAAATTAACGCGATATATGCGCTGCAGGCGCGTTATTTAACGTATTGCTGCTTTTAGACGGCTTCGTCAGCAGAGGGGTCGATAGGGTGCAACTTAAGCCCTTAGTCCTTTTAGCAGAGGGTGAGGGTATTGCTATTATCAATCGTTACGATCCTATTATTGAATATAAGGGGGTTATTAATAGCGAGGGTCTGCTTAGGTTTAGCTAAAAAGCTAGCTTTAGTTAATTTAGCCTCCTCAAGGGCGGAAAATACGTCGTTTAATAGGCCTAATATATTATTAGTTTATATACCTATAATAGCAAAAGATAGGTTATTTTTCGTTAATATAAGCAGGCAGGGGTTAAATAACGAAGTCTCTATCTCGAGCCTCTCTTTATAGTAATAGCTATATATAGCCTACTAATAGGTACTAGCCTTAGCAATGCTATAGAGGGGTTTTATAACCTCTATAATAATATTATTAGGGTATTTATACCGTATTTAGGTAGGGATTTTAGCGAGGATAGGGCGGGCGAGATAGGTAGTAGACTAGATATAGGCTTAGGTAATATTACAGATCTAAAGGGTTTTATTATTAGCTAATAATAACAGGGCGATCGCAAGGATTAGCTATTAACTAGCTCTTTAGATCGTAGGGGCCTAGGTTAAAATAGCCTCTTTACTATTATTAGCATAGCCCTAAATAACGAGTCTCGACTTCTCATAGGGCTAGGTTATCTTACCCTTAACCTTATTAATAATATAGGAGCGGAAAATCCGGATCCTGCTATAATAAGCAGGGTTATACCTAATGAAGTTAAATACGCCTTATTTAATAAGGGATTCGATCTCTTATCAGGTCGACTGCTCAAAAGGCTCTCTAGGGGTTATAATTATGCTATTATTATATAACTTAATAGCGAGGTCGTGGTCGGATTGCTCTTTAGTAGATAGGAAGGCCTCGTTAGTAGTAGTAATATTTATTTTAGCAAGGAGTATAGTTAAAGTTAGACCTAGCGCTAGGTTATAGCAGGGCTAGCCTCGGCGCTATAGTAGGGCGGGAGCTATGTTATTAGTAATAATAATAGTATTATAAACTTCCTTAGTTACCCTATAGGGGATTGCGGTCCTATTGTTATTGCTATCGGGTTTCGTTAGCAGGTCGGTCGACTAGTAGTAAGGTTTAATAATAGTCGACTAGAAGGATTTCAGCCCGTTAGGTAGTTAAACTACGTATTTATAGCTATTATTAGAGATAAGCTAGTAAGGGCCCTTCTAGCTATCTTTTTCACGCTATATTCTAACCTCTAACTAGAGAGGTAGGCTTAAAGTAGGCTTAGTTATAGGGCTATTTCGGGCTATAATAGCCTCATTAACCTAATAACTAGCATAGAGTTAGCAGATCTCGTTAGTAGCCTTCTATATAGCTTAGGCGTATTGCGTAATTAATAGCGAGGGCGCTAAATTATCTATTAGGCGCAGGTAGGCTCCGAATACTAGCAGGGTTAGTACTAGGCTATTAGGCCTAGCGATATTATTAATAGCTTTTATAGCTATTTAGAGGGCGATATTGGGGTTAATAGAGGGATCTTCCGCCTAGATAATCTCATAAGCCTGGTATAATAGCTTATAGTATTATTCGACCTTCCTAATACTATTATAAGCCTTAACTAGGACCTCTTTTATAGAGATCGCTATCTTTCGCATAGATTAGCGAAATTCAGCAGATCGAAAGGAGGTGCTAGCATTAGTAACTATCTAATCGGGTAGGCCCTAGTATATATCGATTTAGCAGAGCTAAAGGGTCTGCTATATAGTTTTAGTAGAGATATCCTTTATAAAGCATGCTATATTAAATATAGTAGCTATATTAATAACGTAGAGGGTAGGGTAGTTGCTATTAAGATATATAACGTTAATAACGACCTCGTAGTTAAAATTATAGTCGTCTTTTATTATAAACTTAAACTAATAGGAGCTACTGCTATGGAGTTAGTAGTAGTAGCAAAACTTCGTTAACTTATTAATAACATCGATATTAATAGGGTAGCTAGCACGCTAGAGGACTTTATGGAGTCGTTAGACGGATAGGTAGCTAAAACGATAGTAGATATAGCGTAATTTGACGTTAGTGAGGTTATAACTTACGATAGCCTCTTCTAGGTTAGTTATAAACTATAGGTAGCCCTATAGTTATATAACTAGGGTCGTGAGGTCGTTACGAATAAGTTAGTTAGCAATATTATTAAATCTTATGCTAAGTCGGTCTATATTATAAAGGGATAATAAGAAGGGGGTATTCGTTAGCATTACGTAGAAGGTCACGTCGCCAAAAGGAGTTATAATAACTATTATTCTAAGGGATTCGATGGGGTCGGCGCTGCTGAATCGGATTGAGGCTGCCCTAGCTATAGAGGGGTTAAGTTAGTAGTTAACCCTCTTTTATAGGGCTAGAAACTACGGGTAACCCCTAGTTAAATATCAGGCTGCGCTAGAGTCGGGGATAATCCCTCTAAACGTAGTTAATAAGTAATAGTTAGTAATATATTACAACGGGGTTATTATTTTTATTAACTAACGCGTTATAAGAGGGTTTAATGCAGTTAATCGCATAGAGGGTCGACTAGTTAGCTAAGCGAGTTATTATATTACTACTATTAACTGCAGTAGGTTAGCTGAAATAGGTAGTAGTGAGGAAGGCCTCGTTGGTGCTATTAACCTCGTTGCTATCGTTATTAATAGATAATAACTAGTAAAAGAGGGTAATAGGGTTATTAATAACAGAGGGGTCGGCTGCAGTAGCTACAAGGTCTTCGATACCCTTATACCACGCTAAAAACTAGTGATATTCGGCGGGGTTAGCGTTATTTTGGACGTATTAGCTGCTCTTAAACTTGCTATAGGCCTTATAGCGATCGTCGTTAGTATATTTCATCGACTAATAGCCGGGTTTACTATAAACGTAGCACTTTTTGGCTCTTGCTGCGTTATTGAGGCTATTGCTAGCTATACGGGGCCTAAAACGATTCTTTTAGCTATTGCTATAGTAGGTATAGTCGGTCTAATAGACCCTAGTCCTATCGTTATTTTCAGCGATATATTAAGCCGTGGGCTAGGTTATTATTAAAATAGCTAAATATAACTAGCTAAGGACCCCTTCTATTAACTTAGTAGGGTTAAAGAGGTAAAAATAGTACTCTTCAACCCCTTAGCAGGTATTAATAATATAGTCCTATAGGATGAGATCGGAGTAGTAGGCTAGTAGTAAGGCTCGTTAGACCTTAGTTATATAGTTAATAAGGATCTCTAAGCACTCTATCCTCGTTTTAGAGGGGTTATTATAAATAACCTAGGTTAATATAGCCTAGCGCTACTCCGTTAGGTAAGCCTAGCGGGTATCGTGGGATTCGAAGTAGTTACGGAGTTCCTTAACTATAGCTAGGAGGCTTAACTAGGCGCTATTAAGTTAGTTGAAATAGTAATTACAGGCTTAGCCTTTTAGTATAAGGGGGAGGGCGCTAGCAGCTTGTAATTGCTAGATCCTAACCTTCTCGCAGATATCCCAAAAGATAGTTAATTTTACCTTTAAGACGTTATATTTAGCGCTACTATACTTTATATTATTAGCATAAAGCTTAGCTAGATCTATTAACTGCTTTAGCATAGCTAGGAGGCTATTATAGCCTATATCCTAGTTATTATTAACTACGCTATTTCTGCTAGTAGGCGTGGTTTTCACTAGCGCTATCATAGGAGGGGCTTATAGCTACGGGGTTTTTAGTTTAGCGCGGAAGTTATAGGTATTACTAGCTTAAGCGAGGCTCTTATCAGGCCTTATAAGATAGGGCAGGCATATAAGCATAACTAGTACTAATATCTTATAAATAAATATTAGGTTATTAGCAAGATATTATAAGAAGTCGTCTATATAGGTATCTAACTAGGCTTAGCTCTAGTAATAGAACCTAGGTCTAGTTATAGCCTTAATAAGCCTAATAGAGATTATTCTAGCTACTAGGTTAACTTATACTCTATAGCTAATAATATAGTTTTTAAGGGCCTTCCTAAGCTTCTAGTTAGTTTTACT